>BMAO01005427.1:0-20796 GCA_019973975.1 Trichonephila clavata
ATTGTGAATATTATGTATAATTGAACTTAAGAACTAAAGAATTAAGCATGAAAGTTGTTAGATAAAGTAGAAAGAAAAAGAAATATTAAACTTTGGAAAAAGGCAAAGAAATTTACAAAAATAATGTAATAGATATAAATCCGGTCCCTCAAAAATTGATCACTATATTTATACGAAACTCACCATACACAATTAATAACAGAATAAAATTTGGATTTTTCATCTCATACTCATGATATCTGTGTGTGAGATTCCGATGATTTTTTTTTTTTTTGAGCTTGAGCGAGACTTGGTGGATTCTTCGGAGCGTTCTGAAAAGGTAAACAGAAGTCTTTTAAAATAACTTAACTCCAATGTATATTCAAACCAAAATAATTAAAATACAGACATTCAAAATTTATTAGATTAATTCGTTATTGTTTTAGAGAAAATTATAAAATGGATCTAAGAATTTTGCTTTCATGATGACTTTTTGTTTGAAATGATACATACAACGTGAACAAAACATATTTTAGTAAATTGTACAACTTGACAGTGTTATATAGTTGCAAAGAAGGAATTTTTAGAATTAAATGTGTGATTCTCCAATGTTTTGAGATATGTTAATGAACTGAAATAACTAGATTAATTAGAGATTTGAATGTGTAAATAAAGTTTTATTCTTTAAAATCAAGTTGATGGTTGGAAGCTTTAATAAAAATTATAACTAAAATTAAATAAAATGTAGTCGAATCTATTGTAGTTACTTAACGCTTCATCGGGCGCAGAGGGCCTGACAAGCTAGCAAGAGCATTTTGTGTCAAATTAGTAGTTTGGTCGTTTTAGTTTAAGCTTCATTTTGTTCCTTGAACTGGTTTATTTTGTACAATTTGATGCATTTGTTTTCTTTTTCCGGTGTTTTGATTTAAAAATAATTAGGGGTAAGGACAAGGTCAATCTTTTTTTTGTCGGTGCCTCTCAGACCAGGTCCGTCGGATTATGTTCCGTTCAGCGGTGCGTCCGACGAAAGGCTTAAATAGGCATTGCTTTCAATATTTTATTACAGAAGCCAACGACATATACAGAAAAAATAGTTCTTATGTATTATACTAATTGTTGTATATATATATATATGTGTGTGTGAATGGTGCGGCCACTATAACCTTCATCGATAGACAATGCACTACTCTGAAGTTTTTGCGCATGTCTGATGAAGCTACAGCATATCTTTTGTTTTGAAACCTTTCCCTCTGTAGACATTCGACGATTGAGACATAGTTAAGACGCTCGGAGTTTTTAGACGACGAATTGTTGACAGACAATAAAAGGTGATAATACTGAACGACGACTCGAAATCATTTCATCTTAGGTTGTAAATAATTTAGACGAAGACAAGGAGACAAAGAGAGAGAGAGAGAGTACAAAGCGCTCTCGGTTTAAATACTGGCGGTGAAGGTCGTGTGACTCCTTTGAACGGGAGCCGTGATTGGTGGAAGCGAGAGGGAGCGAGTTTTCTGATGCAATGTTACTATTCGATTAAGATTACCGCATTAGTCTTGAAACAAAGAATTAAAATAATATTTAAGAGGAGTTAATTAAAAGGATACTAGAGGGAACATACAATTAACACACACACACACACACACATATATATATATATATATATATATAATGTGACCAATTTCGTCAAATCAAAAGGCGTTTCCAAATGACGCATTAGGTAGAGAATAGTGGAAACCCGTCACAATGCATGTTCAAGCACTATAGTAACAATGGCAGAATTTGGTGATGTTTTTTGATATATGTAATTGATCGATGGTATAATACATAAGTACCTTCCAAATTAAATATTTATCATACCATGATTTTTTTTAAAAAAATCTAATGCTGTAATAAACGATGAAAAAATTACATTATTTTATGCTTAAAGATCTCTTTTTGGTGTTGGAGTAATTTTGAAAATGAAATCCAAGGTCCATTTTTATCTTAGTAACCTGACCAGATCCACTCGAGGATTCTTTAAATTTCAAGTAAAGCAATCCACGTACTGCTGTAATGGATCATTACCGAGATGCTGGTAGAGGGCTGGGAAGTTTCATTCTTAAGGCGATATGGTACCATCTTCACAATTTTTTTAAATTTTTAATATTTGATATTTGGTTTTAATTGTATTTTATAAAGGTTAATATTTAATAATAATTCCATACAAATTTTTTTTAATTTGTTGCAAAATGTTTGTAAAATTTAAATTTTTTGAACTTTTTAAAGAATTTTCTAAATCCCTAAGGCTTTTTTTAAATATGTCTCTTTTCTTTCAAAATTTTTTTCCCATGTACCTTATAATATACTACATAAAACGGTGCATGGGGTTTTTCTGCTGCTGCTCTTTAATTTTTTATTAATTTTTTTTATAGTTAAACTTCCAAAATTCCCAAAAAAACATTAATTTTGATTTTGAAATTTTTTAGAAAAAAGTACTAAACATGTTAGAGCTAATTCCATGCACAGTTTTACAAAACATACATTTCAGAACATGTATAAAAAATTTCAAACCCATACTTCAATTATCAAAAAAGCCTTAGGGTTTTGAATAACCGTATATGCACAAAAATTCAACATGGAGAAATATGAGTTTGAAGTTTTCATTCCATGAATAGCGTTGACTAATTTGTTTATTTCTGTATTCAGAGATACAAGTTCAAACTGCTACGCGTCATGTTCCGATACAGTATGAATCATCAGAGATATTAATGTATTTTGCACCATATGTTTTCCACAGAACGATTTATAAGATTGATAATGAACATATTTAAGCAACAGAAGGTAGTTTTATTTTGAATGATTTTGTCTTTCAATAAAAATCCCGTTTTGAAGAAAAATGTATTCCTTTAACAATAAAAAAAATATTTCAAACTTGGAAGAATCAAATTCAAGCATAATGGAAAAGTTTTCCAAAGAAGTGCAGAATTTTTCCCAAATGTCTCCAATACGTGGAAGAAACAAATATCACAGGGAACAAAAGTTGTCAATGGTGTTTTTTGACTTCATCGCAAGTAAATTGGGCAGATATACAAAATTGAGTTGAGCTTTTATCCAAAGAAAGGCCTGATATTAAATCGATGACAATTGTCAGTTTGAAGAAATTTGAAGACTGACTGTGTGTGATTAATGCATATTTAAATTCTGATAAATTAGAACAAAGGGAAAATCAGCATGTTTGATAAAAGATGGGTGGAAATATTTAACCATTTCAAAAATGACCACATTCCATATGAAGATTTAGTAATTCCTGTTGAATTTACGAAGTGCTTCCCTGGTGCTAATGCAGCAGTAAGAATGAGTTTTTTCAATTGTTAAGGAATTTTGGACAAGTGAGAAATCAAGATTGAATGTCGATACTTCAACCTGTAACACTTACCGTAAAGTCCAATATGAAGATTATTTCTGGCTCCGAAATTTCCGATATAGTAGAAAATGTTATGTGATAAAAAAAAATCATCACTAGAAAAATACTCATTTAAGGTAAAAAAGTAAAAGGGATGTCAGCGTAGTTATAGTGTATTTTTGTTAGAGTTATAAAATGTTTCATATGTTTACCTTGTTATTTTTTCTTAAATTTTTCGTCCTCTTTTTCACATTAAAAAAAAATTGGTCACCTTGTAAAGACACAAACTAGGCATGTTTCGAAAGTCAATCCTTTAAAATTTTGATTGCATAAATTGATCGCTATCTTATTTGAATACGCATTCAAACTCCTTTGAATGTAATAAGCGTGTGTGGTTTTTATGGCGAAGTTCTTTTGCATTCAATTGTTAGAAAAAAATAAATGTAAAGCAATAGGATTTCATTTCCTACAATGATTCAACAATCGTCCACAGCTTCAAATTAAGCGAAGGATCATAACATTTAGTAAATTAAATTAGCCATTTTATTCGTTTGAATTAACTTCGCATTTTTGTAGAATTGTGAGAGGTCTATTGGCAACAGTCTACGTCATTACCATGTTTTTATTAACTCGCTTTTTTGTCCGTCTGGGTGGAATTTTGTAATTGATTTTAAACTAACTTCCCGATGAGCTAGAGACTTGAAACTTGGACCGTATCTTAAAAGTGGATGACAATGCATGAAAATGTGAAAAAAGTTCTAGTCTCAAACTCGGCCCCCCGAAGAGGCAGGCCCCGATTTCGACAAAAGGCCCGTAACTCCACGACTTAGACGAATTTACACGAACACAGACCACCAGTCGATAGCACAAGTTGAGTTGCGTCTACGTATACAATTTTGTGGCTGTGAGGTTAAAGAGGGGCCCCAGGTTACCATGTTTTTATTAACTTGCTTTCTTCTATGTCTGTCCGGGTGGAATTTTGTAATTGATTTTAAACTAACTTCCCAATGAGCTAGAAATTTGAACCATACCCCAGAAGCTGATGACAATGCATGGAAATGTGAAAAAAAAGCTCTAGTCTCGAACCCGGGCCGCTAAGAGGCTTGTATGTCTGTCCGGGTGGATTTTGTAATTCATTTAAAACTAACTTCCCGATGAGCTAGAGACTTGAAATTTGGACCGTAGCTTAAAAGTGGATGACAATGCATGAAAATGTAAAAAAAGCTCTAGTCTTGAACCTGGGCCCCGAAGAGGTGGACCCCTATTTCTACAGTGGCCCAGTAACTCCGGAACTTAACGAATTTGCACAAACAAAAACCACCAGTCGATGCCACAGGTCGAGTTGCGTCTACGTATTCAATTTCGTGGCTCTGGGATCAAAGAGGGGCCCCAGGTTACCATGTTTTTATTAACTCGCTTTCTTCTATGTCTGTCTGGGTGTAATTTTGTTTTTGATTTTAAACTAACTTCCCGATGAGCTAGAGACTTGAAATTTGGACCAATAGCCCTCGTGTAGCTTTATATTGCGACGTTAATATAACTTTCACTCCCTCGCTTGGGGAGATCGGAATTGAATTCATAACTTGTTTCGGACATGGCAGATCAGGAAGCCGTAACCATAATAAGTGGGATGTTGCAGCCTTTGGTTAGAGTCACAAGAAGGATAAATAATTTTTTAGTTCTCTATATAGAGCAGCATTATGTATGTACCATTTTTTAGGGTCAATTAATGAATGTTGTAAACTTTTCTTATATTTCACGATCCATTTTTTACTTAATATGATCCAATTCACGATAATATTATTCTTTATGTTGTTTGTTCTAAGTTATATTAGAAAAATCTCTTAGAAATAATGTTATAAGTAGAACCTGGACAGATACTAAGTAATTTCTAAAAGTAACAGTTCTTAAATAACTAGGAATGACCAAAATATTTGAGAAAATGATCAAAGAGGACTATTTAACGTATGTATATGAATCTTATTACAAAATGTATATAGCTTAATAACACTCTCAACAGCTTCATATAAATTTTCTATTTCCATTACGTATTAGAGTATTAACTATTAACACTGCATATGAAGGCCATTACTGATGAAGCTTAATTTTGGACCTTCGCTCGAGTTAAGGAAGTTACATTTGAACTGATACCTAAATTTCCATATAACGCACAGGGAGGACTTAAAGACCGAGTACTATTTAATTTGCAGTAAACCCATTATTTTGTACAACTTTAGTGGAAACAAAATCCGAAGTCGTTATTCAGTTGAAACGCCGTTATTAAACATTAACGATTCTTGATAAAAAGGAAACCCAGTTTCTGTTAACTGTGAGGATGTGCTCAAGATACGCATTTTTCACTAGGCGTCTTCAGCCATTTCCCAATACACTTTATACTATTGCCTAAAAAATAACCAATAAAGAATGTTTCTGGGGCTTAAAATTGTCCCTGAAATTTTATACCATTTTTGCCATTGATAATTCTCTACTTTACGTTGGATTAATTTTTCGCCAAAACTGTCAAATGAAGACAGAAATATGCTCTCATATTTTTATTAAAAAAATGTACCTATAAGAATCGAACAAATTGTCAAAGTAACAGTTTCTAAAAAAAAATGTGAAAAGAAAAATTAAAAATGGCTGTTGAAATTTAAATGATTTGAAAATAAAAATTGCATAAAAGGAAGAATTGTGACCTAATAAAAATGTGTCTATTTCATCCATATGGGCATTGAGTTGCTTTTTTTTGTATATATTTTAGGTAATATTGTATTGTGAATGGAAAGCTAGTGTAGTCAATGAAAAACTGATACATCATAAAAAATCAAGCTTATCTAAATAATTTTCACACTACATTTCCGTAAAATAAAAAAAAAGTACCGTAAATACGGCATTTTGCGAGCATCGGCGTATAACTCTCAACTATACTTTCAAGCTACAATTTTTAATTTTAAGATATTTTCGCCGTATAACACGCACATTCCCATTTTTACGAAGAAACCTGAAATATAAATGTGCAATATTTTTATGTTTTGAAGTCATTTATTCGAGGTAATATCCCAAGATTTTGAAGAAATAATATATTTTTAGAGCTACAACCCCTTAAGTTCAAGACTGTAATTTCTTTTAAGTAAACTATATTTCGATCCATGTCGAAACCTAATTTTTTAACCTTTTTTTTAAAAAAAATTTTAAAGCTATCATTTTTATACCCGGCGTATAATGCGCACTCACATATTTTGATCTTGTTTTTTGTTTTTAAAGTGTGCTTGATAAGCCGGATTTACGGTACTTAATTTTTATACGAGAATATAAAATGTAGCAGTTCCAAAAAATAAACTTTCCTTTATTCAAGTGATAGATCTATATAGCTTAGAGAATTCAAAGCGATAGAGTCAGTTAAATAAGTCAGTTAACATACTCGTAATATGGACATTCTCAGGGTACTATTTTGAACTATTAATTTAATATGAGAAAAAGAAAATTATATCAATACAGGCAAAGGCAGAAAAGAATTCTACATTTCATTCATCTAGATTTCTTCATTAAACCATATATTTTTTATAATGTGTAGAAGTAATTCCAAATGGACACATTCAGCGCAAAAATATTTCATCTTGATCCATTAGACTCTTTTGAATTGTTTCTGAATGTCAGAATGACTATTATTGCCTCTAATTATTAATTGGATCAATGCCAGAAGTCGCTGGAGGGATTCTCTTTATGTGATAATTTATGAGTCTATTGAACGATTAATTCTAAAGAGAGGAGATATCTTCCTTTTTATTTAATAACAATGAAACTCCTTTTGAAATGTTTATTAAATGGTAGAAACGTTTTAATAATCTTTTACTGTGAAAACTAATGCTGTGAATTGGGTCATAAGCAAGAATAAAATGGAAATTGGAGAAGAACCTTTAATTTTCTATTGTGGTATGGAAGTTTGGTGAGTGGTGACCAATTCAAATGTCATCCTCGTCGTTCGATCGTGGTAAAAAAATTTCCTAGTCCGTTGTCAATAATTCTCTTGTTGCTTCGAAGCTTAACACAAGTTATCAATCAATTAATATACCGATCCATGATCCATACTTAACTGTCGCGAGCTCCAAGACGTTTAGATCTTGCTTCCATCAAATATTTTCAAACAGGACGTGTAAGTAGCAATTCTACCATTTAAGTTCAATAAAGAATAAAAATCTTCCGTAAAGTTATGTAAAATAAAGAGAAAACACATATGAGATATCACAATTCTCTCTGACCAAGGCTCAATGGACTAAATTCATGCGACGTCATAATCGCATGATAATTTCAAACCACGTGTTTTTAGCCAATCAAGTTCAAAAACACATGTGACGTCATAGTCACGATAAATACAATTATCTATTTTCAGCAAATCAGTTCATGCACTTCGTTGTTGCCAAATTACGCTTTTTACAGAAACTTTTTTTTAAAAAAATTAATATTTGTCACTTTATTTAAAAGTACATGTATAAAACAAGACTTTTTTCCTTTAATTTTAAAATATTTTTGCAGAAATTTCTTTTTATAACTCTTGAGCATCTTTACCCAATATGCAATTTGAAATTTTACCGAAGTTTTACAAGTAGAATAAAAGGTACGAGCTAGTTTATTGTCCGTTTTGAATTCAATGTAGAACACGTGTTTATATCTATCATGTGACCGTTATGAATTTAGTCCATTATACCAGATCCGTAGCGAACAATCCTCATGTAGATCTATGTAAGCGACGTTTATTCAAAATCAACCAACTCATTAAGGCATACTACTAGAGTCAAAAAGTTCCCATTGATGGCGTTTGTATGTGTGGGCATCTGGACTGTAAAACAGTCCTCAATCCCATATCATGAAAGTCGTATATGTGGGAACGACTTTAGTTGGGTTTGCGCAGCCTGCGGAGAGTCATGAAGGCTATTGGTTGTTGCGAAGAGATCCAAAGGCGTGGCTTAAAGTGGCTTCTTGAATTGATTTCCGTTCCGTTCCATGGAGCAAAAAGTTCCCGGAATGGTCCTTTACACTCATGTAGGTGTTCGGTGGGGGGGGGGGAGATAAATATCTGTTTCAGTGGTTGGCAGCCCTAATAAGGAAAACACACAACCATCTGGAATTCATTTCCTGTCCTGTTGGTGTTAGCTGAAGATCATTTCTGACAAAACAAAGTTTTCATTTGTCGGATTTTACAATGTCATTTGGGGTCGAGCAACTAACACTAAAAAACTCCAAGTTCAACAGGGCCGTACTCTTTTCCGACTCTAAATCGACATTACAAGCTCTATCTCAAAACTATCTCTGTAATTCACAAAGAATTTTAAAATGCAGATCGTTCTCTCTTAATAGATTTTCCTTATAAAATCTCTTTTAAGTGAATACCGGCTCATTGTGACATTGTTGGGAGAGAATGAGCATGCTGACTTTCTTGTTAAGAAAGGAGCCCTTGTCTTTAAGCACAACTTTAAAATTGAAGTTGCGGAGATGTGGAAGGACAAGAACTGTGGGCAATCTTGAACAAGAAACTGTCCTGGGTCCCTGGGACTCCTAGAAAAACTGTTGCTGCTCATTTTAGACTTTTGACAGGTCATGACTGTCTGAGATCTCATCTCTACAGAATTGGTATCGCCATCTCACCGTACTGTACTCTGGATGACTCTGGTCAGCCCATGACCACTGAATATTTGGTCGTGGGCCCTGCACTAATTAGTCATAATTCAATTGTCGAAAAATATTTGAGAGCACATGCACTAATGGCATAGGTGCTATTTTAGTGTGTGACTTCTGTAAAATAGCTATGTCATTTGGAGCAGCGTTCAAACATCAAATTCTGTTTTAGTTGAGAAATCACCTTCTGAGACGATTGAGATGCTGATGAAAGCATACAGAAATGATTTTAACACCAGTAGATTTTTACTTGCTCCCATGGCTGAAAATTATATTGAAGGGACATAGTTTTGTTGATTCAAATGGGGTAATCCAAAATGCGACGAAGCTACTGAAAGACCTCTCATAAAAGTGATTTCAGGAGTGTTTGAATACGAATGCTGCAACAAGTGTGTGGATGCAGGAGGGTAGTACCTTGAAGGGCAATAAGATTAAATTATTGTTAAACTTTTTAATAATTTGTAATTGACTTATTCCAGGAACTTTTTGACCCTACCATGTTTCACAAAGAAAAAATGGAAAATAATAGCCTGCTTAGAAATTCTTTATGTCTCGCCATTGATTTTAAAACATTTATGAAAAAAATATCAGTTTTAAATGCTTAGAAAGAAATATTCAAAGTCGTGTTGCATTTTTTGCATTTGCAAAGACTTTTTTAGAAATTAAGCTATTTTTTCACATGGAAAATAAAGCTGCAAGAATTTATATATAGAAATTAATTAAAAACTTTCCACGTGAAAATTTGCTTATTTGCTTTTCTATTGATATTTAAAAAGTTAAAAAAGAACGAACACACACACACACACACACACACAATGTTTATTGCATTAAAATTAAAGCGTTTTAGAAATGTATTATTTTTAAAATCTTTCTTGGGTCTATCATAAATTATTTTGATCCTTCAAGCATTTATTTTTTAGCAACATTTTTAAATAATTACTGATATAAAACATGAGCTACATGCTGGATATCATGTACCACTATTATTGCACTTCTGTCCTTGCTTCCTAAATCCACTTTATGTGTGTGATATTATTTCCCTTTAATATGTCTCAAATACGCTATTTCAAACTAAAAAGGCGCGAACAAATTATTTTATGTTCCACAAGTTTCAAGGCAGATAATTTCCAAGAACAATTGAACCAATCGCAAGTTGTAATGTAATAACTTATGTATGGGTGCTTTACATAAGCAGTAACAAATACAAAAAATTAGAACCACTTAACTAATGGAATTTAGGATTCTGAGTTTCAAGCAAGTCTGTTCTAGAAATCGAATGAAATATTTAAAGGTTTCTAAATCATTAGAATGCGACGCATTGGAGTAAATTTTTCTTACTTTTACCATACTTTCTTTTTCAACGATGCATGATGTATATTAATGAAGTAAAAAATATATATAGAATACATAACACATAACACACTAGTTTTTATATATTGGTCACTCTTTCTATAAATTGTAAAGATTCAATGGCCATTTCGTAAATGATTGGAATCTATGCGTTCTTGTCAAACTCAAAAACATTAGCAAGCAAAAAAGTGAAGAAACTCATACAAGATAACCATCAAGGGGAATAAAATGGAAAATACTCATGCATTAAGATATTATACAAAAAAGAAGACGCAAAAAAATTGCGTGGGAGCTTCAATTCTTTGAAACGATGCAAAGAACATGCAAATATTTTTCATGGAAACAATTTATTTACATGTAAATGACAAAAAATAATGTTTGGAATATGGATGTAGGAAGTTTAATGTGGTATCTGATTTCTTCGCGCAATTAATACAGTTTTACTCTTTTTTTCTACAGATGCGATGAGGTTTTTAATAAGATTTTACGGAATACTATTCTCCTCTTCAAGAGTCTCCAAGTCTTGAAAAGTAAGCGGAAGAGTTGATCTGGTTGCAACGCGTCATCCTAGTGTGTCTTAAACATACTCCATCGGATTTAGATCAGGAGAGTGTGCTGGTATCTTCATATATTCAATTTTTTAGTTACATGGCTTAAGATTTGAAAAAATATACATGGTAAAGGGATGTGCATTTTTAGTACAAGTCCAGTAAAAATATTTCGATAAATTCCAGCTGTAAAAACACACGAGTTACCATTGTAAACATTTTATGAGAGACTGACATCCATGTGTTCGTCTATATTTATTGCTTAAAAATTAGCCGGATTTTTTACTGCCGATGGTGCAGCATTTAAATTAACTTAAATCATTTCAGTTGTTAATTAGAGAATTTACAAAATATTTCAATACACTTTTCTTGCAAGTAAAGTTGTTCATCATCCTTATGATAGCTATGATAATTTGTTTTTAATAAATTAATAATTATTGAAAAGTACTAAATACTAATACTAGTATGCATTAGTATGCTTAACACCAATCAGTATGTTGAGTTGAAACTAGTTCTTAACAAGTCATGTAAAAAAGTTTATTTAAATCAATTCCTACTGAGATCAATACAGAAAAATTTGATTTTAGTTACTTTTTATTAAGTAGTAATTAAGTTAATTTTATTAAGTTAAGCATGTGCATGTGCATTATATAAATATGCACATGCATATGACAGAATCACAATATTAAGTGACAAAATAGAAAGCAATTTTCCTTACAATTTTCCATTTTCCTTTCTATATAGAGTGCTGAAATTTTGTTTGTTTGTTTGTTGTTTTTATTCATTAATTAAATACAATTATTCTTATAAAATTGTATAGTAAAAAAAGAAATCACATTTTTTCGAATCCCAAGTGGATTTTGCCTGTATTGATATAGTCAGTTTTAATCATGTTAATTCATCTCTCTCTTGTAGAGAAATTTTGATTATACATTTATATATATATATCGGGAGAGTGTGAACTAATAGTAGGAATTGAAAAAAAAAATTGTATAAACTAGCAGGAACATTTGCCTCCAAAAGATTCAATTGCATAGAAACATATAGATTTCGTGTTATATCTCTTAAGATTCCTAGAAACGTTATTTTGAGAAGAATGTAACGTTTAGAAACTCAAACAATTACTGAAAGATATGTACAATGAAATTCCACTAAACTCTTTTTTAAAATTAACAAGTAATATGCCCTTTTATGTAACACTTGGAATCTTTAAAGTTCCTAAGGTGATACTGCACTGAATGGTGTTAATACTTTTACTGAAATGGAAACAATTTCAATATTCCCAGTAGAGAAATTGAAAACCCTTTTAAATTGCTGCGAGCTATGAGAGCCGAAATGTCAAAGTGCGACTAAACGTTTATTCAGAAAGTCAATGTACCGATAGTAAATATATATACTCCCACATTTCCTAATTCAGAAGTCTTCTTGTTCTTTTTTTTAAAAATATTCTCTACTGTGTTTGAAAAAATACTTAATATTTTGTCATTTGTCTTTTCAAATTCTTTTTTCCCCCCATCTAATATTTATTATTAAGAAAAGCAAATGTCTCTGCATTCATTTTTTTCTTCTTCGAAAACAAGATTATTATTTTACACATCAATACACACACTCCTGATTTTTACAATATATTTTAAATTCAGTATAGAGGAAGAAATACGTGTTGTGTAAAATATTCGGAAATTCCAAATGGAAAAAAAAGTAGAATTAATATTCGAATGATAAATGGTCATGTAAAGGACTAAATATGAATGAAAAAAAGAAAAACCAAATATTTTTACTGTATTTATATAATTTCAATAAGGCGGTCTATATATGTGGCGTAGCTGGCTTGGCGCTGGCCTTTCATGCCCAAGATTGCGGGTTCGACCCCGGCCCAAGTCAGTGGATTTTCATGCTAAAAAACACACCACTGAATTTATGAGGCATGTAAATGATCTTTTGAGTGCCTGTTTGGCTTGGGTGTTCTCGGCAAAATTAGTTCTTGATTCGTATTCGCATCGTGAGAATTCAAGTGCCACCCTCTGGGGAGGAAACTGGGCATTAAAATTACTTGTTTTAATTGGTATACCACCTATATGGTGCCGCACTAAAAAGAGATACCAGTTCCCGGGGAATGTACTACGTCTGTAATGGTAAAACACCAATCCGCAGCCCCATCAGAAATAAAAAAAATCAATAAAAAATAAGTGCCAATATAGAGAAATATTATTTTTCAAAAACTCTAAAAAATGATTACTCAGCAATACAATTGAATCCTTATTCAACTTCTAAGAATCTAAATTATAAAATTTTACCATATTTGGAAATTTATTGGTAACACATTTATAAACTCACCTAGATATATATTTAACGATCTTGGGTAAATTATCAATTTTTTGTGCCTATTGAAAGTACAGGTTGCATTGTTAATTGTATAAGAAATTTTGTATTTAAAAGAAAATACACATAGACTACATAAATGGTACTATTATGATTATACTATTTAGGATAAAAGTGAAATATGAGTGTTATTTAAACGTAGACAGTCTGCGTTACTGATAATTGAATAGACCGTACTATTAACTAGCTAATAGGTGTAGCACTAATCGTAAATAAACCGTAATATTCATTATAAATACAACAGTGTAATACAAAGCAAATTCTGCATTCCAGAGTTATGGATTTCAATATATAGTAACTCTAGTTTCCGAATAAACTAGGCATATTCAAATGTACATATACAAAAGCTAAACGTTAATACTTAAGAATACTCTTGTTTCTTCTTAAAGTATTGATTAAAAATTAAGGTGGTAAGCTTAGATAAAATTGTATAGCTTGATTGATGGACTGGACTGTTTATTGAGGTCCCAGTTCAAAGCAACACTATAGGCGATTGATCTAAGAAAAGTAACGAGGATAACATTTGATCTGGGATCCCTTTCTTCAAACTTTAACTCCACGCCATTGCGAGAACATTGAGCTTTGATTGATTTAACGTGCATCAATCCTTCATACACGGAAAGTGAGAAATTGTATAGCACTTGGGCAGCAAGAGAACTACGATTTTAAATTCGTAAATATTCACATTAATGCAGATTTCTGTTAAACTTTTTTATAGAAAATTCTGAGCATACAATAACATCATAGGTTAAAATTTTTGTTTGTTGCATGATAGATACATTTATTTATATATTATATTTCGGAACAAATTTTAGTTTAACAGAATGATGTTAAAGATTTCAGGCTTCTTTTCCCTTCTGTTCTACTTTGCTCTTATGATATATATGGCATGTTGCTTATGAAATGCTTTCAATGTCAATCGCAGTATGTTTAAGATATCTAGTATATTGCGAAGACTATTATACATTGTACCGTAGCTACGCTGGCTTTTGTAATATTCCTTGTCATATGTCGAAAATGGAGAGTTATCAAGATATTTACTTGTAAAAATATAAGGGTCACCCAAATGATATGGCACTACAGTCGGTTTGATAAATAGTTTAATGCTATTAATATATAAATTAGTATACAAAGGAAAGAAGTAATACAGACGTAACAAATAGTCCCTTTGTACTTTTAAACAAGTGTCCCAGTGGTCCATGTCCTGATGGATACCCTGGATGAAGTGGTTGGTTGTGGAACCAATTTTTAACGACAGCCTAGACCTCATTATCATAGAGAAATCGTCATCCCTTCAGAGCTTTCTGGAAGGAACAGGAGATGCTGTATTCCCACGGTGAGAGGCCCGGGCTGTTCGAGAACCTTCCAGCGGTATTGTCGTTGCAATGTTTGGCATGCCATAGCCACACATGAGGACGAGCATTACTCTACAAGATGATAACTCCGCCGGACAGCATACCACGTCAGCAGTTCTTGATATTCTTTCTCAGTGTATGCAATGGAGCACAGTCCGTGGGAGCACTGACAGTCGTACTGTTTGGAGGCATCGATGATGCGAACCGTGTCTTTTAATTGGCTCCCACGCTATCGCACACGCATCTGGCGGGATCTGACGATATCGTATGCATTCCAAGCACTTAGCGCTCTCTATAGGGATATGCGCAGTCATCTTTCTCTTCAAGTTGCGGAGTTATTACAACAATCCCACTTTTATTTGGGTGATTCTTGTATATTAAAAACGACTGAATTATGTACATTCTTTAAATGATAATAAAACTGATGATTATTTGATTTATTGTTTATTAACGATGCATTTAGAAATAATGCGAAGATTATTAACCCAGCACCACTTGCGCGAAAAAAATGACTGAAAGTTCTCACGCAGGGTATCTCCTACATAAGGGTATTTACATTCTGTTTTTACCGTAAAATTTGTATACAAAAATTAAAAAGGAAGAAAAGTGGGAAATACAATATGTTTATTACAGTTTTTACACGTAAATTTAGTTTTTCTGTTCTTTTTTAAGGGCATTCACAGTACATTGTTTATACACTCCTTTAATCTCGTCGTTAGTGAGTGCGATGTTTTCACTGGATCTTAATTTTTTTAAACTGTGTATCTTTTTTAAAACTAAACATATAGGAGTAAACTTCTCTATTCTTTAAATTCAAAAACTTTGGAATTTCTTTTTTATTTTCTCTTATTGTTCCAGCAAAACTTTTCCCCCTCAAAAATTCACCTGAAAGTGGATAAGATGTGCACTAGTTGTCTCTATTAAAATTACGTTCTTTCTCTCCAAATGTTTTTGTGTCACAACATAAAAAACATTTATTTTCAACAGTGTCTCCCTCTACTAAATCTGGATCTATTTCAGTGGAGGAATCATACTTGCTGTTATACTCTTCATCATTTGATTCTTCCTCATCTTAACCACGAAGAGAATTTCTTCATCCGAAAATACTGTTGTACTATATCTATTAAATACTGTATCCATTAAATTACTTAAACAGCACATTTCTTCATCACAACTACAATTATACGCCATAGCATAAGGAAGATTTAAAACGTGCTCACATGCATTCAGAACTGTAATGGTGATTCACGCGCAGGGTATGACATACCCGAAGAGGCGATATCCAAAATATATATTTAGAATTCACCTACAAGCTAAGGCCCTTCAAAGAACATGACCTTAAAGTCAGCTACACGAGAAACTATCATTTTCCAAAAAAGATTTAAAGGAGTGTTGAAAAAGTTAGACGGGGTATGATACACCCTGCGCGAGAAGGCTGGGTTAACCGTTCACCCGTATTCACGCGCGCAAAAAACGAACGAATTTCACGATCAGTGTATCTCATACCAAGGGTGTTTACATTCCGTTTTTTTTAATTACTAGAAGCATTGTTTACTTTTCTACATTCTTTTTATTCTTCTGTAATCGAAATCCAAGACACTTTAGAAATCAGCGTCTGATTCGATGTTTGGTAGGTGGTTTCTGATACATAATTTGCTCATTTACTGTCGCAACATTCATCAAGACAAAAAATATTATCATAGGCTAACCATTACATTTTCTAGCGATTAAATATGACGTGGTCATGTTATTAGGACTATAATGCTCCTCAATTAAATTATCTAGATAGATTTCAGTAGAGGAATCTTACTTGCTATTATACTATTTATTATTGGATTTTTCCTCGTCATCCCGAAAAGAGACATTTTTCATCCAAAAAAAATACTTTTGTATTTTATCTCTATTAAATATTATATATATTAAATATATTACTTAAATGTGTCACATTTCCTTATCATAACTAAAATAATGCACCTTTGCATAAGAAGATTTTAAAGCGTTCTTATGCATTTAGAATTGTAACAGCGATTCACGCGGGTATGACATACCCGAAGAGGCGGTATCCAAAAATATATATTTAGAATTCGCCTACAAGCTAAGGCCCTCCAAAGACCCAAAAACATGACCTTAAAGTCAGCTACACGAGAAACTATTTATTTCCAGAATAGTTTAGACGGAGTCTTGAAAAAAGTTAGGTGGTGGGTACGACATACCCTGCGCGAGAAGTGCCGGGTTAACCCGGCAAGACCAGTCGCAACCGATGATTTAGAACTGTACACAGAGAATATAACGTTACCAAATTGGTAAAATTAATTGTAAAAATATTTATGTTACGAAGAAAGGAATTATTTTTAGAGAGAAAAGAAATCCCCATACTTTGAATGTATTATAATTTTCACTGAACTAGCTTGTGTTTATTCGTTTTTATTTTTAGAATCTTTGTAGTATTAAGTTAAAATTTAAAATTTCATTCAAATTATCCAAAGAAAATACATTTCTTTGTAATTTTCATTCAAATGTATTTCATTTTATATTAAAAAATGAATAAATGATATTTTAAATAATGAATATAAGTTTTTTTTCTTTCGGCGGATTCTATTAGCTTCGTTGTAGTTGCATATTAATTTCTTTGAAGTTTTGATGCAATAAAATATTTATTGTGATACTGCACTATATTATATTTCCCATAAATAGACCTGGTTACTTCTAACATTCGTTTAACCACAGTATGAAACACTGTACACAAATTTACAGGAAGCTCTATGTTTTTTGTCACTTGGGTTCAGGATAGGAATTAATCTAAATGTATCACACATCCACTTTAAGAGCTAATCTTTAATTATGTGGGTAATGTGTGAAAAAAAAATATCTTGAGCTGGCTTCGAAAAGAATACTTGCATAACGATACGTTAAAAAGGCAAATTAAAACATTACTTGAAAATGAAAGATATTAGATTATTTTTGGACAATTTGTTTGGATTTCTGTTTCGAAACCAGTCATTGTTCATGCATAAGATTCAGATTTTTCCACAATTTCATTTCTTTTCATTATATTCATCAGTCTCGATACCACCAATTTTGATTTATTTACTATAAAATATGTAATAGAATATATCATGCTCTTATAATGAGAGAATTATAAAACTTATTGTGAAATTTCCTTATTTTTAATCAGAAGTACAGACAACAAGTTTAAATTATGAAATTTCTTCCATAATCTTAACAATTAAATTTCACATTTCAAAGTATTAAATAAATATTTTATATTTTTATGATAATCATGTATTCAAATCAAAACGACTTTGGAATGGATTTATGATTTTATTTCCAAATACAAAGAAATATCTTAAATGCCTTACAGGTAGTAACAGTTTTTCCATTATTAAGTTAGAGTAGAAAAATTGTTAGTACAATATATTCACAAAATTAGCTAAGCAGAAAACTAGTTTATTTTTAGACAAATAACACAATTCTCAAAATCTGAAAAGCAGGAAACAATTTAAGTTTCTATCATGAAAACTGTACTCTTGAAAATGAATTTTTGAAAAGAATAAAAGTGACACTAATCTTAAAGATAAATTTTGACAAGATTAATTCTTTAAAACTTAATTATAATCTCCGTAATAGGTAATTAGTGAAACAAATCACGTATCCAGTAACGGTTTCAACATGTTATACAAAGTCAAGGTAATGCCATAAATAAAACAAATCCGCTGAAGCTGACATCTGAAGTAATTACGAAATGTTTTCACTCCGTAAAGATATACACTTGATTTCATTATAATCCTCTGGCCTATTGAAATGCAAATATATTCATAAATAATTTTCAAGAGAATGCTGAGTTAACATTTAATTTTTGGAAGATTAAAAAAATTCTAATTTGATTGAACAATGAGGAATTTAAAGTAGTTTTAATATACAGAACAAACAAATCCTATAAAGCTTTTATTAAAATTGTTTAGTTAAAAAAATGATTGTGAGTTGTGCTTTTGAATAATTAAAACCTTTGCATAAAGAATAAAATACGAAAATGCTGCTATAAAATGTATGTGTTTATAAGGCTCTTTTTTTGTATCAATAATAAAATGATGAGAATGTTGCCTGAAGTTTATGCGTTTAAGGCTCTTTTTTGATTAAATAATAAAATAATGAGAATGTTACTTAATATATATGCATTTAAGGCTCTTTTTTTGTATAAATAATAAAATAATGAGAATGCTGCCTAAAATGTATGTGTTTAAGGCACGTTTTGTATGAGACTAGCATTTTATTATTAAATAAATATGTTATTTATAAGATATGTTATTTTTAAAGTAATTTGTGTAATATGTCATTTTTTTATCAAGTTAATTGTATTTTTCAGAGTTAAGTACACAAAAATATTTAGCGGACTTGTTTTGTGGTTTTGCTTTTCAATTTCAATCTACGGAAGAAAAAAATAAATTGTCAGTGATCACTTCAGTTTGGTAGGACTGCCAAACGATAGTCATAGATTAATTGTTTATTCAAACTTCGTAGAAAAGGGAAGGTTATTGGCAACAAACCTCGTAATTTTGAACATAATCAATTAATTGATGAGAACGACACCTGAGTTTGAAACCCACGCTCAAATTTCAACACCAAAGCACTATTTTGAGCCTGGACGCGTTTTACATGCATCAGATAGCTATATGAAGGATTATTAGTGGTATCGGAAACTCGGATCTAGACTTGCAGAAGCAACAGGACTTTGACCAGTCATCCACATGATAATAAGCAAGGCAAGAAAACACTCATAAAATATTTTGTTTTTAAGGAAGGACTATATTGACTTTTTTTATGTGTAACATCTTTCCTCTCGATTGCTGGAGATTCGTGGGAGTGATTTTGTGAAAAGGGACGGAAATGCGTAACAGGAAGTTGGGGAGTGGTGAGTGAGTGAGTGATTTTGGGGTTTATTGCGCAAGAGACGACTTCGGCTATACTGCGCAACATTTGTTTTAATATCTGTGGTCTAGACGGGAGAGAAAGAAAGAATGAATTGAATGACAAGAAAGAGGGTCGAAAATAGAGAAGGATCACTACGGTACCCCGGTTCGTGAAGCCCGTGTTTACCAAAGACAGTAAACCCGTGGGAAAAGGAAAAGATCACTAGGGCACCTCGGGATTGTGACACCCGTACTCACCTAAAGAAGGAGAGCCCCCTGAGGGGCAGGAAGTTGGGGAAGCGCACGCTATTCAGTGAAGTTCTGTTTTTCTCCTTCATTCGGGAGGGACTCCACCCCCATCCACTGTGGTCTAGGCCGTGGGATCTTTGTTTTGTTTTCTCACTTTAGGATGAGAGAAGAAGCTAAGTCCTTTATGCAGAGACGTGGTTAGACAATGACGAACGTGTTTCGATACCTGACTTCGATTGCTACGTACAATTTAAACGACCGGGCCACAAAGCAGCTGGTGCTGCGATCTATCGAAAACAGAACAACTCACATGTTGTGGCTCGACATATGGATATTACTTATCGTCAAACAAGTGGACTGGGCATTGTTAGTCAAGATATTGGGACATGTGCGACAAAATGCTTATTTGAAAATGGACAAACAGTATTTCGGTGGTCGTATACATTTCTCCGAATCAAACGGTTCAAAAAATTAAAGATTTCCTGCATTTTTTACTTTTACCATATACCGAAGGTGGTTTGCTCTTTTTTTTCTTTAAACTATCACTCGCTTCCCATGATTTTGAGTGGTGATTTTAAAGTTAACTTCAGTTTGCTAGAAGCCGAGCCAATAGCTTTTTTGAATGATGAACTCAAGCTCGAAATGAAACAAATCGAAATGTTTCGACAGCTAACAGTGGTACTGTTATTGACGCTATTTTTCACAACGGTTTTTAAATACTTTGAAAACACAAGTATATGTGTCATATTTTAGTTATCATAAATTATCATTACCGCTCTTTCCCCAAATTGAACAAGAATAATTATTTTTGATAAAAAATTGCATTACTCCTTGTGTTAATTAAATAAATTTTCATTAAAGATATAATTATTCCATAGAAAATTATTTCCAATCACTCGATTCATTTTTTTAGGGTTTAAGTTGCTATTGCGAATTTACCACGATAACATGTCAGATGTTACACATCGTAT
>BMAO01005428.1:0-107471 GCA_019973975.1 Trichonephila clavata
ATAATATCGGATCATCATAAATCACCATTAATCATCATATCGGATTCTTACTAACGGTGTAGATTCTTGATCCCTTGCATCTCATTGGTCGGAAGAAATGTCTTCTGGCATTTCTTCTGTCCTCCCAGAATTCCCTCTGACGAAGGGAATATATATATCCGAACATTTTATTTTGATTGTTGATGTTGGAAATAAAGTTTTTTTTTATAATCCTGCCATTTTTACTTTACCACTCCAACACACATCCTCCTAAAATGGTGACCCGCGTTCTTTGAATGTAAAATTTAAAAAAAATTAACTTTAAATAATTTTTTTTAACGCTGCCTGTGCTTTCCATAAATATGGAGGATATTTCGGCTGTTAAAATTCCAGCTTTTGTTTCATCAGACCCCGCATTATGGTTCGGAATGCTCGAATCAACCTTCGAACTGGCAATTCCAAAGCCGATAACCGACGAACGCACTAAATATAATTATTGCGTAGCGCATTTGTCTCCCGATGCGGCAATGGCCGTTCGAGACGTAATTCTTTCACCTGGAAGCACAAATCCATATTCTAAATTGAAAGAGGAAGTCATTGCCCGATGCGGTGAAAGTAAAAGCCAGGAAATTCGCCGACTTTTAGCCGGAGAACAGCTAGGAGACAGAAAGCCATCGGAATTATTTCGTGTGATGCAGCGACGCTCAGAATCGCAACAATGTGGCAGATTCACTTCTCTTGGAATTATTTCTACAGCAGTTACCGCCCAATGTTCAATCTATCCTTGCAAGTATTCAACCTCTCACAGCTCAAAAAGCTTCAGAAGTAGCTGATCGCATTTTAGAGGTAACACCTGCACAGGTAAGTGCTGCATCAAAATATTCTAGTGCCAATTCTGATAATTGTAGTGAATCGGAACTCCTCAAAGAGTTAAAATTTTTACGGCAGGAAGTGAAAGAACTTCGACGATCGAGAAGTTTTTCTAGAAATCGTTTTCAATTCTCGCAATCGCGGGAAAGCCCTAAGCCAACAGCATCAAATTTATGTTGGTATCATTATAAATTTGCCGAAAAGGCAGAAAATGTATTCAGCCCTTTTCTTTCCAGGGAAACTTGAACGGGCAGGAGTAGCGGCGACTTATGCCTTGCCTTCGACTTCCTGTCGCCTTTTCGTTCGCGATCGTAAATCTAACATTTGTTTTCTTGTTGATACCGGAAGCGATTGCTCAATCCTTCCGCTAATAAAACTCAAAAACAATCTACTCCAGTGCAAACTTTTATTGCTGCGAACGGTTACACCCATTCAAGTGTATGGCCGTAATTAATGTCATTAGATTTAGGATTAAGAAGAAATTTTGTTTTTGCATTTTTTATTTGTAATGTGTCTAATGCTATTATTGGTGCAGATTTCTTACATTATTTCAATATAAAACCTGACTTAAGAAATCGTAGTTTATTTGATACTTCTACAGAATTAAATTGTAATTGTATTGTTAGAAACTCTAATATTTTCTCTATTAAAACTCATGTTATTGATAATGATTTTTCTAAATTGTTGAATGATTTTCCAAATATTGTAAAACCACCTTGTGCAGACCAAACAGTTAAACATAATGTAGTTCACTATATTGATACTTTTGGACACCTGTTTGCGCTAAACCACGTCGCATGGCTCCAGACAGGTTAAAAATTGCGAAAATGGAATTTCAGCACATGCTGGATTTAGGCCATATGCGCCCATCCAGCAGTAATTATTCTTCCCCATTGCATATGGTTCCTAAAAGGAAAGCAATGATTGGCGCCCTGTTGGCGATTTTAGAGCACTAAATGCTCAAACTAAAAAGGATAAATATCCGATTCCTAGCATTCTCGATTTCACAAGTGAACTACATAGGGCAAAAATATTTTCTCACATTGATCTCGTTAAAGCTTTTCACCAAATACCGATTGCTTCCGAGGATATACATAAAACTGCTATTTGTACTCCATTTGGTCTCTTCGAAAGCACTCGGATGCAGTTTGGTTTGTGCAATGCGGCTAGTACTTTTCAAAGATTTATTAATGAAGTTACTCGTGGTTTAAAAGGTGTTTATGCATTTATTGATGATATTTTAATTGCATCTGAAAATATTCAAGAACATACTACTCATCTTCGTGCACTTTTTGAAAGACTTGATTATTATGGCTTAACAATTAAACCTTCAAAGTGTAATTTCGGAGGGGATAGTTTAAAATTTCTTGGATTTCAAGTTTCCAGCGAAGGTATTTCACCCCTTCCTGATCGAGTCGATGCTATTCAAAAGTTTCCCAGACCTAATACTATAACACAATTGCGCAGATTTTTAGGAATGTATAATTTTTATCGTAGATTCATTCCTAAAGCAGCCCACATTTTAGCACCCCTAATAAAAATTTTTAGAAGGTCACACAAACAAAAAGAAACGTTCTCGTGCATCTAAAAATCCTCAAACCCCTCTTGAATGGACTGAAGAAGCGGAAAATTCATTTATCGCTGCTAAGACAGCATTAGCTGATGCAACTCTTCTTAAGCATCCGATTCCTAGTGCTCCTTTAAGTGTTTGGACCGATGCGTCAAATTTCGCCATTGGCAGTTCCTTGATGCAGCTCTCTAACGGTAACTGGGAACCAATAGCATTTTTATCTTTAAAACTTTCTAAAACTCAACAAAATTGGTCTACTTATGATCGAGAACTTTTAGCTATATATACTTCAATTAAAAAGTTTAGACACATGCTTGAAGGCCGTGAATTTAGCATATATACTGATCAAAAACCTCTAACTTATGCTTTCAAGCAGAAACCAGAAAAATGTACCCCACGTCAACTCAGACATCTAGATTATATTTCACAATTTTCTACCGATATTCGCTATGTAATCGGAACAGAAAACAAAGTTGCAGATGCATTATCTAGAATAGAAATTGATGCAATTATAAAACCACCCAGTTTAGATTACAAAAAGTTTGCTCAAACCCAACTTCAGGATAATGAAATTCAATCCTTCCTTCAACCAGATTCTTCTATTAAACTAGAAAAACAATATTTTCCTCTTGAAGATGTTTCTTTGTATTGCGATAAATCACTAGAAACCCCTCGACCTTTCGTCCCTAAAATTCTCAGACAAGTGGTATTTAAAAATTTGCATTTCCTATCTCATCCTGGAATTTCAGCTACTACTAATTTAATTTCTAAGCGTTTCTTTTGGCCAGGAATGAGGAAAGACATTAAAAACAGAGTTCGAGCTTGTGAAAAATGTCAGCGAGCGAAAGTATTCAGACATACCAAAGCTCCACTTAGCACATTTGCTCTACCCGATGCTCGATTTGCACATATTCATATTGATTATATTGGACCATATCCACCATCCAAAGGATATAAATATTGTCTTACTATCATAGATAGGTATACCAGGTGGCCTGAAGTTATTCCTACCGAAAACATGTTGGCAGAAACCACTGCTCGTGCACTTTTAAATGGTTGGATTTCCCGTTTCGGCACACCTGTTACAATTACAACTGATCAAGGAACAAATTTTGAATCTTCTCTAATGAGAGAGCTTACAAACATGTTGGGCAGCCATAGAATCCATTCAGCTTCTTACCATCCCCAAAGTAATGGAATGATAGAACGATTCCACAGGCATCTCAAAAGTGCTATTATTGCCCATGAGGACACTGGTTGGTCCGATATTTTGCCTATCGTATTGTTAGGATTACGTTCAGCAATGAAAAACGATTTAAAAGCAACAAGCTCTCAACTAGTTTATGGTACTACTTTACGTTTACCATCTGATCTCATATCTACAGAATCTCTTCAGACGTCTGTGAACCCCACTTATGTTTCAAAATTAATAACTACGATGAGAAAACTTAGCCCAATATCCCCTGTTTCTCACAGTTGTACGAAAAGTTATGTACATCAATCATTAAATTCATGCACACACGTTTTTCTTAGAAATGACAAAATTCGACCCCCTTTAACCCCTCCTTATACTGGACCTCATTTGGTTAAAAGTAGATCCGATAAAAATTTTGTCATTGATATAAATAATAAAAATCTAACTGTCACTATAGACAGATGCAAGCCAGCTTTTGAATTTTCAGAAGACTTTAATTCACAAAAGGAATGTTCAGATTTCGCACCACCTCTCACTAAGCAACAAATTGAAGATAAAACTGTTGTTGATAAAAATACTAGAACCACA
Source organism: Trichonephila clavata (assembly GCA_019973975.1). Taxonomy (NCBI): domain Eukaryota; kingdom Metazoa; phylum Arthropoda; class Arachnida; order Araneae; family Nephilidae; genus Trichonephila; species Trichonephila clavata. The sequence goes on from BMAO01005428.1 coordinate 4,203, forward strand.
CGTTCTGGTAGACATGTACATTTTCCTAAAAGATTGACTTACTAATTCAAATTTTTTCTTAGTATAATTTATATCTCTAATCGTATTGTGTATAAATAATTATTTTGTGTGTGTTGTGTGCGCAATTTATGTATTTTGCAGTGCTTTATTTTTGTATATATTTTCATGCCGTTCCCTTCGTCACTGGGGGGATACTCTGTAGTGTACTTTCATAATATCGGATCATCATAAATCATCATTAATCATCAAATCGGATTTTTACTAACGGTGTAGATTCTTGATCCCTTGCATCTCATTGGTCGGAAGAAATGTCTTCTGGCATTTCTTCTGTCCTCCCAGAATTCCCTCTGACGAAGGGAATATATATATCCGAACATTTTATTTTGATTGTTGTGTTGGAAATAAAGTTTATTTTTTATAATCCTGCCATTTTTATTTTACCACTCCAACACACATCCTCCTAAAGTTGTTCTAAACTGACTTAGCAGAAAGTTAAAGACCACTCATTTAAGTTGTATGTTGGATAATGTCAAATTTTTTTAGCTTCACACACAATTCCCAGATATTTTTCTTCCTTTTTTGTATGCTTCGTAAAAGATCAGACATACGAACTGCTTTTTTCACTAATGGGGAGAATAAATATTAGGAGTTTACAGAGCAAGTGTCTAAACAGCTTCGATTACGTACTACCAGAAATGTTACTTCTCTCTAAAAATCATTAATATTGTACTTTTCAGGACATAATTAAGAGAAATTCTCTGTAGGAATATCTATCAGAATTTTTATTGCTCAGCATTAATTTTAACCAAAAACTAGAAAATACTCTTGTGTGTGTGCATGTGTGTGTGTGTGTTGAATCTCCTCTTTAAAGTTTCAAAAAAATTCAAACTGCTGCTAAAAAGATTTAATTAAAATTCTCATTTTCAAATAATTTTTATCAAACATAAAGCTATTTTTAATTTTAAGACCAAGCAAAACATAACACACGATAAGCTAAGTAGTTAAGGTACATGGTTTAAATTCCTGAATAATAAATTGCGATAAAGAGATTTCACCTTTCATTTTCTTTATCATAAAACCGAAAAAAAATTAGAATTAAAACTTTACATTGTATGAAATTTATTCTTAATTTTCTGTTTTTTCAAACTGGCTATGCTCATCTGTCACATATTTTATTCTATTTCTGTCTACCTGTTTTATATTCTTGGTAATCCCGTCATACTTCCATTTTTGATTTACTTATCGTAATAGTCCTACCTAGTTGATCCTCTTAATTAGAGTTTTGTAGTCTTGGTAAATACTATGGAATTCTTCTGTAAAGATAAGTATTTCGTAAAAAATTACAAAATCGAGTCGAGTGACGACGCAGTGAGGCGGAATAAAATTTTTTAAATCCTGTTCGATCTGGATTTGACGACTAAGCAACCCTGACAACATATCTGATAGCATAAAAAAAGTAAAACTTAATGTGATATACTCAAATGACCGTTTTACGATAGCTTACAGATTTCGGAAGGGTTAGAAGATCATGGTCAAAGGAGGCCTGAAGGTCAAAACTGAAACTAATAATCTACGTTGTCCCTAAGCATGAAGAGTGAAATTCATCGTCCGTTATAATTTGTGTATACATATTCAAATCTCTGATTATATTTTTGCATCGAAATTGTGAAATAAAATTTATCAAAGGTTATTCCTGAAGGGTGAGAAAGCACTAATTTTTCTAAACAAATTTTGCAATAAATGGGGTTTTATTAATCAATTTGTATTAAAATTAGATTGTCACAGATGAACTATCTAGAGTTCTTTAAGAGATCAAGAACTAAAAACATTTTTGACAGAATATAAATTTCTTTTTGTCAAGATGTCAATAATAACTCATTTTAAAGGCTAATGAACTAAACTGAGAAGTAATGTTATTTTTATGTTATTACACATAAATAACTGAACAAACTCGCTGAACAATATAGTAAACAGATATACACTGGTGTCCAAAAGTTAAGCATAATTGATAATTATGTAAATAAAGAAGAAGCTGTAAATCAGAAGGGCGGGATACGTGATATGCGAGTGTAAAATGGTTATAAAATAAGGAAGCAAATCAAAAGAATGGTAATAATTAATTTTACTATCCAAAGTAGCAGTTTGAAAGAAAACTGAGCATAGCAAGGATTCACACTTTAAAGAAAAAATTAAAGAAAACATAAAATAAAATACTGATGCTGCAGTTTAATAAGGCGTGTGGTCACCTCTGACAGCCAGGCACGCTGCACAGCGATTTACCATACTTGCTATGAGATGATGAATGAGTTGTGGGCTCAAACGGTTCCAAGCATCTTGGAGAGCTCTCTTCAGTTCCGTAACGGAGCTTGGTGGGTGCGAAAGGGCTGCAATTTGTCTCTCGAGCATATCCCATACATGCTCGATAGGATTTAAATCAAGGGAGTTCACAGGCCACGACATGCGCTGGATGTTTTCCGTTTCAAGGAAGTCATCCATCAGCACCGCTCGGTGACATGGCGCATTATCATCCATGAATATGAAGTCAGGACAGACAGCACCTCGAAACAAGCGAACATAAGGCTCAAGAACTTCGTCTCTATCTTTGAGCAGTCACAGCCCCGTGTTAAAGAAATGGAGGTTTGTGCGGCCGTCCGTCATGATGCATGCCCATACCATTACTCCCCTTGATGCAAAATGATGTCTTTCCGTTACGTTTCTTGGTTCAAAACGTGTTCCACGTTCTCTCCATATCGTTACCCGCCAAGAATCACTACTCAGACCAAACCGGGACTCGTCATTGAACATCACATTGGCCCACTCTCCTACACTCCAATGTTGATGTTTCAAACTCCAGTTCAAACGAGCGCGTTTATGCGCAGACGTGAGGGGAATGCAAACTGCTGGTCTTCTGGCATACAGGTCTTCTGGCATGATTGAGTCTCCTGTAAACAGTTTGTCACGAAATTCGTATTCCTGTGGCGACTGTGAGCGCCGAACCCAGTGCTCTGGCAGTACTGCCCCTCTGACGTCGTGCACTTATTACCAGATATTGGTCTTGGCGAGGGGTTGTGACTCTTGGTCGACCTGATACTGGTTGTCGGGTAACATCTCCCGTTCTTTGAAACCTCTGCCACAGTCTTGAGATCACAGACTGGTCCACATCCAGAATTTGAGACACTTCGGTTTGTGATCATGAGGATTCCAGCATTCCGACGATTTTTTCTTTCGTAAACATGTCTAATTGGCGTCTTTGTGTCATCATTCACCTTGTTTGATGGTTAATAACGTTCCTTCGCACAGCAGTTGCACGAAATTTGTATGAACTGCCTATGCTGCGTGAATCAGTTTCTCCGCGTTCCGACATGCGCGGTGCTTCGCGCAGGACGTTGTCGACTGAAAAGTTTTGCATAAACTGAATGTTTCTTCTTCACCCAATTTAATATCCGCAAGAAATTTGGAATAATTTTAGGAATATTTACTCCATGTTTTTTGCATTTTACGATTTATGCTTAACTTTTGGGGACACCAGTGTATATATATATATATATATAGTTCAAATTTTTAATCATCAATAAAACACTTTTTATTCATCCACTGAAGTTCAAATATAGTTTTTTAAACGTAATGAATGGCACTTAATGTTGATACAGTTTTTTCAAATATATTAATTCATCAATTAAATTCTATTTTTTTTAAACTTTTAAATTTATTCTGCGTTATTTCTGACGAAGTTAGATTTAGTTAGTTAGAAAAAGTTAGATGATGATTTTAGATTACTGCAACAGATGGCACCAGTAAGTTTTTCTAACGAAGTTGGAATTGACTTCAAAAAAGGTTATATTACTTGCTTTTTGATAATCTTCTGTTCATTTTCTTTTAAAGTGCTTAATAACCAATCTTTTGCTGTGCTATATTTGTCTTTTCAATTACTCTGTATTATACCCCATATGCTTCTTACTACTTTGGGTTCCAACTGTGCAACAAGATAATTAAATTTAGTCTGATCTTGGATGATATTAGCTTTTGAAAACAGTACCTCGACTTGAAAGAACCAAATTTCAGGTTTTTCTTCTCAAAAAGGAGGAATTTTAGTACTTTGTTTCACATTTCTCATCAGCTAGCTTATCTGTATCCATTTTTCGATCTTCTTCAGGCTCCCGAATCATCAGTATTTAGAAGTATATTCCATATTTAGTGTTTATTTCAATTCACAGCAGTCAATACAACATTATTTTAGCATCTAACACTTTTATTTTCAAAAAACTATCGAGGTTCGTTTTTTTTTTCTTTTTTTAGTTTTCTACAGAAGATAGTTATTTTTCTACCATCACAAAAACACAAATTATTGACAAAAAAAAAGATTGATATTGTACAATATAGAGTAGCAACAACCTCTAGATTGAGGATATTTTGAGGACTTAGTTGCTAGCTATGAATCCTCTGCAGCATATCTACGATGCTCTAAGTAGAGCAATTGTTGCTCGCCCCCTTCCAGAAAACTCCTGTGCCTTGGTGGGGGAGTGAATCCCAACAACTCATAAACTGCAGATTTCATTATGAGAGATGCATTATTGTCAAGGGGATTGTATACCATATTAAATCAGTGTCAACTTGCTACATCATATTTGGATTATGCTTTCATGAGCATAAATAATAATCTGAATAATACCATTAATTTTTATTATTCTCCTTTTTAGTAATACTTTAAAATTATTTTCATGTCAAGTTTCACTTGGATTAGTTAAATAGCTTTTGAAAATTACTAAGAAATGCGATTGCTCCTTAATTTTTGCACACCAGCGTAACAATAATAATAAAAAAAAAAACAATTTAAAATCATAGTAATCCAGATAGGATATTGGAGGATGAGACCCGCTCCCCATATTATTTTTGGCACTGATCATGTTATGCGTAATTCAGTGTTTCTCAAACTTTCAATATTTGCGACCCAACTTTCAATCATAATTTTCATCACCCCCCTCCCCCCAATAACAATGTATTAAATGCGATAATAATGTACTTTGACCCTATAGGTACAATGCATAACTTTAATTATAAACCGAAGAAACTACCAAGATATGTGTTAAATTTGGTTAATAATTTTGTATATGGACAAGCCCATGGAAGTCACTAGTAATTATTGATTTTTTTTTCTTAATTTATTGTTGTTGTAACTTATGCCACCTGATCGACAGTAACATCAGATCAAGGCCCGCAAAATTCACCACGGCAAAAGGCTACATATATGCCTGTCGTTAGCCGTATCTTTGTGCGCCATTCAAGTGATAGTGCGTTTTGACTCGATTCCACCACAATTTTGAGGGAGAACACCCTGGGGTGGTCATGAGCCTCCCACTTGTCAAACCCCTTCCACTAACCTCACGAGAGGACTTGCGGCTCAACGGCTATTTAGTGAGCCTCCATGCAGCAATGGGGGCACTATCCATTTATAAACATCCATGCGTCTTCCGGGATTCGAACCCAGGCCCAATGGCACAGCAGTCAGTGTCACTAATCACTATACCGGATGGGCAGCTTTTCTTAATTTAGTATCGATAAATTAATGGTCAAATGCATTATGCAGTACTGATACATTTATAAAGTGTATTTTATTTCTTTTTTGTCGGAATATATTTGAAATTTCTTCCTTTCAGTAAATTAATCATAATTTTTTTTAATAATATTTTATTTGACTTTTTGATTTGCTCGCCCCCCGTAGGGTCATCACACTCTCCTAGGGGGCGCGCCCCACAGTTTGGGAAACGCTGGCGTAATTCATTATTTATGAATTTAAGATAAAACCCATAAATTAATGTATCAAAAATTTAACAGTTTTTCTCTTGAATTGCATTTCATCTCTAACTTCCTACTCTCTCGTCCTTTTCTTTCCTCTCAAAATATTCTAAAACGACCCTTACATAAAAGAAAATTCTTGCGATCAGATATCAAAATCTTCAATTCATCTTAAATTTTTCAGCGTGTTAATTCTTGGGAATTGAAATATATCGAAATTCTCTTAGTAAGAAATGAAGATCTGTTATATAAGCATTCTCCCCCCCCCCCCCAGGAAATTTTAATTCCATTCCTTTTTTGTCAAAAAGTGGAAAAACGGGTTAGGAAAATATTCTAGAATAGCTATTTTTTTAAAGTAATAAGAAACCAAATATATATTTTTTTGATATATTTATACATGATTATAATTTGATTTTTTTTTTCTTCATCTTATTGAAATTACAGGAGAGGATTGATTCCAGTTTGCTCATTTTTTACCAATTTTTAAGATTTCCACTGCTTAAACCGTTAAGAATCAGTTAAGAGAATAAACTGATCATTCTTTGATTACTACTTGTTAAGAGCAGTACTTGGTTAAAAGCAGAGCTGCTGAAAACTCTTTTTGTTTACATTATTTTCTTTTTACTTCCTCAAAAGACTTCCTAATGATTCGCATGATGTAAATGCTAATATTATGACAGTTTTTCTTTCACAATTTACGTTTGAGAGTTACAATAAACACAGTTCTATCTCTGGATATGCTAATAATTCGAATTATGCCTTCAAATTTATAAGCTTACTAATAATAAGTTTCATAGAATCGTTCTTAAAATAATAGACTTTGTTAATTTTTGAAAAAAATGCATTTGGGTATTCTTTTGGGCCAACAAATATTAAACAATCTTCTCCTAAGAAGGAAACGTGATATGCGTATTAAGTTTATTATATATATTCCTTCTTCGCGAGTTTAAGGGTTAGTGAATTGTGAGTGAATTAGAAGGGAAGTGAATAGTTAGTGAATTGGCAGTGAAGAGATAGGTAAACAAAAAGTAAGAAAGTCAGAAGTTTAGCTAACAAGAGGTGACAAGATAGTTACAAGGTGAAGCTTACCAGAATTGGCTTAAGTCCTTGTAAAAGATTATAATCAAGAAGTGTTAGAATCTAGTTGGATTGAGTAGAAGACTGCATATATATATATAAGTTCAGGTACTGTCATCTTATATTAAGTTTATGTTTAGAGTGTAAAAGTAGTAGTGAGGACATTAAATACGCAAGCACTGTGTAAAGTAATATTAAGGAGAGAGAAGAGCCGCAGTATTGAACATATTCTCCCCAAAAGCGAATCTTCTCTCTATTACTAGCTGAATTATCCTATTTAAAGTGCTATTTGTGTTTGAGTTGGTTAGAGTGATAAATAAAATAATTGGAATTTATCATGTCGAGTGATCCTTTAATTCCTTCTACACATTTAGCTGGGTCACAGGGTAGAAGGGATTTAAACTCGTTTCAACTTATATTGCAGTACTTTTTCGAAAAATAAAACGAGTCTTTGGTATTTGAATATTCAATATTAAAAGCATTTAAACATTACAATTTTCTTATAGCATTTTATACTAAAGATTAATAGATTTAAGTGAATATAAGCACTTCTCAAAGAAAGTACTGTGACGTTTGAGCCAAATAAAGGTAGCGTGATATTAGATAAATAAAATTTAGGTTTAATTAAGTCACAGCTATTATTTACAGATTTCCATTAAAGTTACTAACTTAGTAATTAGATTTTATAAGAGTCCAGTTCTGTTGCTTTGTGAGAGGGGAGTTTTTGGCGTCCATTTTCAGGGAAGTTTTCACTGAATCTCCTCTTTCTCTCTCAGCCCTCTCTAGCGTTCGGGAACATCACAGGCGATTTTTTTCATCCCTGGGTTGCCTCCGGTACGTCGGCGGAATAGGGGGTTCCTTGTGGTGTCAAAGGTTGCCGGGGTAGTGTCTAAGACAAGCCGCGCAATATTTTTAAGGGTCCAGGTGTCAGTGCACAAGTGATGACCATACTTGCAGCTGTGTGGCGGGAACGTCACAGTACCAATCATCATTTCTCATATTGCACACTCAATATGTTTCAACTCATTACTCTAGGACTGTGAAATCTCATATCAATAAGAAAAAAAATACAACTGATTTTTAATAATATGAATGAAGCCCCCTCTGTATGTTCAGATGAATTATTCTACAAAAACACTGTTAATAATTCTTATATATATATATATATATGTACGATGCGGTTATATAATTAAGTATGCCTCATTTACGCATATTTATATTATTGTGTGAAAATGCATACATCAAAGATTTTTTCAACATTAAACACCTAATTATGTAAACGTATCTTTTAATAAATAATTTGTTCATACATTTTTTCAATTAAAAAAACTGAAAATTGTATACGCAAAAAATTTTTTTTCGTGAACAAATAAATAAAATTTATGCAACAATATTCAAAAGAGTTCTATAATAAACTTCAGAGATTATTTTTCAAAATCATTTGATTTGATTTTAATTTAGGTCCCACTGTGAAGACCTACGAGGCGACGGGCCTCTCAATTTTGAGCTATGGTCAAATGGTGAGGGTGACATCTAAGCTGACATCTCCCTCTCCGAATTTCACACCACACCAACAAGAGGACTTTGAGCCTCAATAGATATAACATGCATCAGCCCCTCTACACGGTGGGCAGATAATTTTATATTCCATTTATAAAGAAAATGTGCATTGTACTTAAGTTATTAACTGTAATAACCAGTGGCTTAACGTACACACCCGCGCTACCCCCGCATCGCGGGGGGGGGGGATTCTAGGACACCCGAACCCTGACTGACGTCATGTACGTATTTAAACAATTTATAAAGTATTAAAGGCAAAACCTGACTTTGCAGGGGAGGGGTCAATATTCTTCGTTACGCCACTGGTAATAGCTCTCAGTGACACTAGGTTTCTATTGATTGACTGATTGAATATTAATGTTACCCTGTTCAGCTACACGAGGGCTTTTGGCAACGGACCTCGTTATTTTGAATCATGATCAAGCGACTCGGACGACACCTGAACTAGCACCCCCCCCCCCTCTCTCTTAACTACCACACCAACGGGAGGACGTTAGAGCTTGTAACACCTGTCGGTTCCTGCTTGACTCTGAAACCCCTTGTCTATCTGTAAACTCTGCTAGGTATGTGGGAGAAACTGAATGATCAACAGACATGATTTCAAAATCTGATTAATTTATTGTTACCAAAATATCAATCAGACACAATAACAATCTAATTAAGATAGGCGATTAAATACTAGAACGTGGAGGTGAGATTTTATAACACGGGGATACTACTACAAACCCTCAACTGAATCTAAGACAGCGTAAATACGCTCAAGATAAACTACGTCGCACACTAAGAAGCTAACTTCCAATTAAACAAGCTCACGATACCTGTACTTTTTATGCAGCAGATCTCACACTTGAATCTTGCAGGTGATCTTTATCGGGATTGATCAATGTCGTTAGATCCACAGGTGTAATCTGTTTTCCTGGACAACTCCAAGACCTCTTAATAATTCCACTATCTTTCAATCTTCAACTAACAAACTAGCTCGCAGACTCTTTGCTACTTCTACTTGCCAACTCCAACGAGCCAACACACAAACTTGCGAAAACAGAATTGATGTAATATACTTCATTTACATAATCACGCTTCCTTGGCCGGCGAAAGTTCGTTAAATTAAATTATTTTTCCCCAGAAGAGTCCCCAAGGTATTAATATAGTCTCGGATAGATCCGTCTCAAGCTCTCGACAGATTTAAGGTATCCGACTACCCTAAAACTGTGAATTTTGCCAAAAATTGATAATTTTTTTTTTTTTATGATTTTATTTTATGGGCCATCTTATTAGCTTTATAAAAAATACCAAGTTTATCATTTTCCGTTTACTAGAAGAAAAACTACAAGTGTTTTAGTAAAAGCAGATGCCATTACTTTAAGCAAGTTGTCATACATTAAAACGTGTTTAACTCGAAATGTGTTTTTTTTTTTTAAATAATCAAACGGGGTCAGAGATTGCTAAAAAAGTTTTGAACATAATTAACTGAAATTTTTTCTGTAAGTTTTGTATAATAGTAGAATTGTTTTAACTTTCAGATTTATCAATCCCTGTTTTACTACAAAATTTACAGTCCCTTATGTGAATATAATCACTATCTTTTTAAGCATTTTCATATAGTAATCGAGATAAAGTGCTCTAGTTTTTGTAAAAAAGAAAATCTCTTATCCTGAAGGTCATTTCAAAAATGAATAATATAGCAACACATTAGAATGAAAAAATTTAAAATTTGGTACAGAATGGGCTGCGTTTACGCTATTTTTTGTCAATTTTTACCTATTCTTTCCCTTTTTCTCTTCTTAATTTTAGCCCATTTTTCTTCAAATGCATTCAACCAATCTAAAAATAACCAAAGAAATGCCCCTATCTCCTTTTTTTTAAGAAAAAAAAGTTGTCGCCACCACAGTCGGATACCTTAAGGTACATCGCTCCCCTACATGGCTGGTCTTTAGTGGTACTAGACTCGAACTCATGACATGCCTGCCATGATCCGAAACCTTGACCACTTGGCTACCGCAGCCCACTAGGTTTCGAAACCGCTACTCAACAACGCCGGACTCAACCGTACCACATTCGATTAGCGACCCTAACCACTAAATGATCTATAACATATAAGCATACGAAAATTCAATAAACCATTCAAGAAAGTAAAGCAAAACAGGAAATTCTGAACTAAAAAGTTCATTTATATTCCGAACTTTCTAACATCCTCAAGGAATTCGACTCTTTATTTTTTTTCTCCTCAGTTACTGTTTTGATAACTATGTTTGTGAAATAATTTCGTTCAGTATGAGATTTTTTTTTCTTACGGAAAACCCTGAGCTCAAAACAACATTATCGCAATTATGAATTCGTGAAATGAAAGTTGGATGCGCAGAATCCTGAGCTAAATAATCAAATGCAATCTTTTCTATTCTCGCAATTATTTACGTTACAAAGTAGAAATATTGTTATTGTTTATTTTTTCCTTCTAGATTCACAGAATATTTCATCCCTTTATTTGAGCCCAGAAATTTGTCACGCGAAATAAAGGTAGCATGTTTTAATGCGAAATAAGAATGAAATGATAAATAAGTTCATTTCTTGGTGATTTATGAGGTAGATGCTTACGGAAATAGTTTTTTTTTCATTACTACATGCTTAAAGACAAAGGAGCGAGTGTTTTTGAATTTCGTCACAATCATTTTTATGTTTGTCAGTAAGATCAAGTAGCAAGCCTTCCGCAGAGGGCAAATTAAATATATATTTTATTTCCAATTAAGTTAAATCATAAAAAATCAGACTTGTTGATTGGCCATAGATTTATTGTTTTTGCTTTCTAGAATAAAATTTCTAAAACAGAATAAAAGTTTAGAAATCACGAAGCATAAAACGAATTAATATGTGAGTACCGATGTCGATTGACTAATCATTAGCGTCATATGGAACTATGGTAGTGTCAGAATATAATGTCACTATTACAATAATAATTTAAAAATTCTTAATTAAAAGAACTGCTTCAAAATATCACGCTACTTTTGAATAAAATAAAACTACTTTTGTAATGTAGACAAATATTTTGAAAAAATAGATTACAATTATTTACTTTAAAAGATTAGAATAGATTGGGTTAATTTATCTACGTTACTTTTAAGTCTGTTCGTTTTTTAAATTGTTACCATGTCCAAGCCTTTTAGCAATGAGCAAGCTTTTCTGAAGAACATGCATTTCTAAGTTTTATCTTGTACTAATTTGTCAAAGACAAAAAGAAAACATGTTTTACTAGAGGTATGCGAGAAATGAAATTTAATTAAAATTCAATATGCTTATCCAAATCATTGTAAATATTAATATGCAGAGAGAAAAGGCAGAAGCAAAAAACAGAAATGGTTTGGAAGTAAGAGCAAAGTTCACTTACTCTTTATCTTGACCACTAAATAAGACTCTTTTAGACTTAACTGAAATTTTTAAAAAATTTTAGTACTTAAAAGCTACATGTACGAGTTTAAATTTCAATGACATAAATCACAGAATCAAAGGAGAGATTTCATTCAGACGGCCAGGAGCGAAATCTCAGTTTATCATCACATATATGAAAAAAAGTTTTGTTGTTAACCAATTTATAAGTCTGCTCTGGAGAAAAATGCATTTTTTCTGTTGTTCATCATATTTCTATAGAGCATAGATAAATTAACGTTCAAAGAAGCAATCCCGATTTCGCATTTTAAGTACGGTTCGATACACAAGATATTAATAGCAACGTATGTACGAAATTAGATCAACGGGCACGTGATTAATCACTTTTCATTCTTCACCACACAACATCTAGCAGCAAAAAAGAATCTGCACTTCATTTCAGTTGATAAATTATTTATTGTTCCCATGAGCTCCGACTTCAATCAATACTTTTTTCCGAAAAATAAAAAAATTATTCGACATCTATAAATAAAATGCAACTCATATTACTTCACTCTAAAATAATTTAGATGAAGTAAATAAGTGAATGTCTTATCACCGAATTAAATTCTTAGGTACGCGTACAGCTATTTTAAGAGTTTAGAAAAATTAGGATGATTTTTTTTACTCTTATTTATAACGAGTGAATTCAAGAACTTTCCTTTGTACGTGTCCCGATTACAAAGCTAGGCTTACAAAATTTTCAGATAAAGGTGATTTTTTTTTTTTAAATGTCCACTTGCATCAAAAAAATACTCGTCTCTTTCAGGAATCTCGATCTTATTTTTATCTTATTTGGTAAAACTGCAGACAATGCACTTTCGACCAACCAGAATGCATATGGAGAAAGAGGACATAAGAATTGTGTCATCTTGTGTGACCAAACTATAACTGATGAAAGTCTGTCGCAGTTGGAAAGTTGCGTCACGTACTAACCTCAAAAAATAAATGTGGTTCGAGATACCCTGATAAAAATCTAAAATTAACGCCATCCTCGATGATTGAAGGGTGAGAATGCTTTTTGATTTTGTAAAGTAAATATTTTTTTCACTCTGGTAAATGAGAGTTGATGAAATTTTCCAATTTCGGGGGGGGGGGGAATTATCGAGTGATAATCTGGCCTTCCCTTTAGCTCCTTATATTTCAATTAGATGAAAAAGGATGTTAGATTTTTATCGTTAAGAATTTGTTTATGTATGTTAAAAATGATTAAAAAGTCATTTAATAATCCTGGTGTTTGTTGTTTATTCACTGAATACAACTAGCTTTCGAGCCTTCGATATGAATTGAACAAAACTAGTCTTGTTCATACTTGATTTATGAATCCAAATCTATTAAAATTAAATAATATTTCTTAAACTTTAAGAACACTAGTTTTATTCGCCTCTAACAAATTAAAATGCGTATTTTTCAGAGAAAATGAAGCCGCTGAAAGAAAAAAAAATCATGTCTGGCTTTTTTTCTTCTTAATGAATAAGACAATCTTATCAACTCTTACAATTTAGTCATTATTCGCTACTTTTCAATTTTACGAGCAGGGGCAGAATTTTTGGTTGGTAAGAGATTATTATTTTTAACATAATTGCTTAGTTCAAAAATTAAGGAAAATGAGAAAAATACTATTTATTAAAGTTTTAAGATATTCACAGTCAAAAGCAAAATCATACATTCAGCAAAATCATACATTCAGCAAAATCATACACTTTAGAGTCATATAATGGCTCTATGTTGATACAAAGAAAAAAAAATAAAGATAAATATTTATATCACCAATAAACCTTCGAATATATATTAAAATTACTCTTATATTATGAAGATGAATGTTTAATGGTGGACATAGTGAAACATACAAAAACAATTCTTTATTACATATAAAAACCCTTAAAAATAATTGGAAAAGGAGAGAAAACTCTGCAATATCAATTAATATAGAAGAATAAGGAATTCCAGAAACATTTGTTTCAAAAACTTTCTTAGCTTATATACTACATCTGCAGTTTTCTTTGACTCGTGAGTTATTTTTCTTCGAGACACAAGATTAGTCTAAAGCAGGGATCGGCAACCATGGCACGCGGTACAATTCTTAGTGTCACTGTACATCTCTCTACAAATTTGTCGGTTTTTGAGTAAAGTTGATCATTTTGAAACGGAGCTTACTGAACGAACACAATTCAGAATTATGGAAAGCAACATTTATGGAATTATTTAAAAATGGGGAAGATAAAAATCCTAATGATAAATCGACAGCTGTTTCAAATTGGTGGATGTCATTTCTGGAGAGAAAATTGCTTGTTGGGGGAAGAGAAAATTGCATATGCTCTGCTTTCCACTTTCGGTTCTACATATTTATATAAACAAATTTTCTCATATGAGAAGTATTTTGAGTCTGCTAAGAAGTTCTTTAACAACTTCGTTGGGGACTCAACTGAACATCCAGTATCGTACGAAATATAAAGTCATGAATTATACACTTGATATTGCGATATAAAATAGAGAAATACAAGGCCGGCTCGCATTAAAATTTTTAACTACAGTGAAGGAATAATAATATTTCGTTTGCTGTTTATTTTTTATTTTAATGATTAAAATATTTATGAAGAAATTATGTACAATTTTAATTTTCTATTTATGTTGAAGGAATAGTTATATATATCTTGTGCTTATTTTTATGTTAACAAATATCTTTAAATAGTACATAATTAATGTAAATAAAACTCTGAATCTGTATTTTTGACCTCCGTCCCTTAACTCTGCATGCATTGCTACTGGAATCGAATTATTTCAAATTCTTCCTACTATGCGGCATCCTGAATCATAAAGATAGATTGGTTCGGCACACCACAGCTGCAAGGTTGCCGACCTCTGGTCTAAAGCATAAATTCCCAAACATTTTGGTAATTGCCAAATTTTTTCCAAACATTTTGGTCAGTTGAGTGGACAAGATTTGCGAAGTGGCCGAACGTTATTTCTGTCCTAATGTCACTGAAGATTTGCTGTATAGAGGAGTTGAGCACGTAAAATCAATCGAGACTCAAAGTTGTGGGGAAGTATGGAGAGTGGTATGCTACCTGAGATGTCTTTGTCACCCGATGATCGACCTTGCTCAAACCATTTGGTATTTTTTGGGTGCAAGTGGCAATGTATAGTACTTTTATAAATTTGCACTTAAATTATTGGGAAAAAAATTATATTAAAATATTGAAAATGTTCTTCATTTTGAAAATATTTTTTTAAAAAATCATATAATGACTGTAAAGCGTTTGTTCGAATTACATAATATACATTTTCATCCAAATATACGAAGCTTTAAATAGGAAATTTCGGAACATACTGCAAAAGAGAACGTAATGGATTGTATCGTAATAATTGATACCATTAAATGAACACGCTAATTTCTTATTTCGAACTTATTAAGTTATAATACAAAGCAAAAACAAAAAATTCAAAATATAAGCCTAGTACATTTCTTAAAGTTTGTACATATCGGGTTCAAATTTTGTTAGAAACGAATGTAAATTGTCACTTTTAGTCATACGGGAATGTGGGCTCTTTTAGGAAAAAAATTCGTTATAGTAATGAGCCAACACTAGACTAAATAAAATGGAAACGAAAATAAAAAAATTCTGCACTTTTTTTCTTTTCTTTTTTTTCATGATCCAAAGTATAGTGTCAATCTGGGTTTCTGAAGCCCGAGTTCTAGATACCTACTTCTAAATTCAGTTATGCTTTACGTGTTTACTTATTCTATGAGTTCTTCCAAATTTGATAATTATTCCGTCCATGAGTACGAAGTTGTGGTAGTACCACCAAAGTCTTCCGAGGGATTTGCACTCCAGAGATTGCGACTCGATCCCGACCTTACGAGAGGAGTAATAGAGCAGACACAGAACTGTAGGAAATAACCACAGACTTGCTCAAATTGTTTATTTAACATCATCCCTACTCAAGGTATATGAGGAAAATATGCAATTACTCAACAAGTAGTATAAAAAAAATCTAAAAATTCCTACTTAGGTCAACAAAGAAAAATTTTATTTTAGTTACTTTTTATTAAATAATTACAATTAATATAAATATGTATATACATATGATAGAATCATAATATTAAATGGGAAAATAGAAAACGATTTTCCTTCCAATTTTCCCTTTCCTTTCTATATAGGGTGTTGGATTATTATTTTTGTTTGTTACTATTTATTCATTAATTAAATTTAATTATTCCAATAAAATTGTATAGTAAAAAGAAATCACGTTCTCGGAAATTAGGCCATCTCAGGTGGGATTCGAACTCTCGACTTTTAAATTAGAAGTCCAAAGCGCTAAACGTTGCGCTACAGGGACACAACAAACAATTTTACTTTTTATGTATGGTGTGGACCATTATTCTTGTTTGTTACTATTAATTAATAAATACTTGAAAAAACTGTATTAACATCAGGTGCCATCCATTACAAGTTTAAAAAAATGAATTTGAACTTGAGTGGATGGATAAAAAGTATTTTATGAATGATTGAAAATTTGAACGATATATATATATATAGCTCAATTTTAGCTCAATTGGTAGCTCAATTTTTAACTACAATAATTTTAATGATTTGCAAAATAATAACTTTGTTTGTAATTGTAAGGATTATCCTGATTTTATAAACGATCATCACAAACATGTTGTAACAGGCAATTTAAATATTGTTGAAGATAATACTCTTAGGGAGATAATGTCCAAAGAGGTACTAGCTATAGATTAATGATCTCCAATAATAATAATGCCATTAAAAAACAAATTTCTAAAGATATTTGTAACTTTATTACTAAATTAACAATTAAATACAGTTTTCCTATTGAAGCTTTTAATGAATTTAAATGCAATGTTTTAAAAGAGTTGCTGAAAAATAACTATAAAACAGATTGTGAATTAATTTACAAAAATATTAAGCATCAGATTGTAGAACTACAAAAGAATTTCATTATAGTTTATGTCGATAAAGTTACGGGTAATTATGCTATTATTTGCAAGTGGTTGTATGCTGATACGCTAAATAGACATTTTCATAATACTAATGCTTTTAAAAATCTAATTCTAGCGATAGAGAAATTTTTAATCGAATTTCTGCTTTTTATAAAAAACTAGATTTACGCATTTCGGATATTAAATTCCCTCATATTTTCCTAACTCCAAAATTTCATAAAAATCCTATTAAATTTAGAACTATAACGAACGGCTTTAAAACTTATATTACACTTCCGAGTAGAAAGCTACAAAATATTATTAAATCCACATTAGACAGTATTGATAATTCGATTCTAGTTAAGAATAGTTTAGATATCATTAAGTATATGCAAGGTAAAAAAATTATCTCTATTCACACCTATGATTTTGAGGATTTATTTAATTCCATAGATATTGGGGACATGGTTAAAATTCTTAAAATAGCCTATAACAAATATTCTTTGAATAAACTAATTAACTATGATAAATATCTCTCTATTATTCATCTAGTACTAAATGAAAATTATATTTTTCACAATAACTCTTATTATCAGCAAATTAAAGGTCTTCCACAAGGAGGGCCTGCTAGTAACTGTTTAGCCAATATCTATTTGCACTTTTATGAATATGATAGCATTAGTTTCGATTCTTGTTACTTTTTTAGATACATAGATGACTTAATCATCTTTAGTAATATAGTAAATTATGTTCCTAGTTTTAAATATTATCCACAATATCTGAAATTATTAAAAACCAATTATAATACTGAGTCTGCAAATTTTTTAGACCTACAATTAAGTGTTAAGAATAATATACTAATTAGTAATATTTTTGATAAAAGAGACTTGATTTTAACATTATTAAAATGCCTTTTTGGGGTAGTAACCTACACCTATCTATTTTTAGAAATATTATCTTAAATTTTATAAAAAGAAGCAACGATTTAGTCACAGATATTGATGTTAAACAAAATAATTATAAGCTGTTCTGCAATAATTGCTTGGAATACAACTATCCAAATAAATTCATTTTTAAATATATTTCTAAGTTATCTCTCTAATTCTCTTTTTTATGCTTAATTATTTTTCTGTTTTTTTCACCTTCTGTTTTTTATTAATTTCAATTGGTTTTTGTTTGATTAGTTTAATTACATTAAAACTATCTAGGTGGCGCCACTAATTTTTGTTTCTGGTTTTACCAACTTAACACGTAATTTTGTAACATCATTTAACGTGGTTGCTTTCGAAGGTATGGCCTTTTTTCGCTTTTTTGTGAATCGCGTCTTTTCACGCAAGTTTTTTTCCCCCAATATTTATTTTTTATTTTTATCTTGTTAAAATTTCATTTCCTTTCATATTTTATATTAATTTTATTTTATTTTTTTGTTGGTTGCAAATTACATGTGGTTGGTTTTAGGCCTAACTTTTCAATTTGGTTATGTTTTGCTATTATGTATAAAATTTCTGCTGAACGGGGAAGTGTTGGATCCGTAAAATATATTTAACCCTAATTTTGCTGGTCCTAATTCAGCAACAGCTATAGAAATCATAATCGGTCTTCATTTTAGTCCATTGACTCTTCTGATTTCCTACATTTTAAAGTTCTAACTCTGTTTCATGCTCTATACATTCGCTTATTTAATTCTTGTAGAATATACTTTTCCATCATTTTTTATATTGTGTTTCTTGAAATCTGGTTTAAATCTTCTAGTTTTGTTAGTGGTATAATTTAGTACTATCAATTTTATTATACTGTATATTTTTTTCATTTTATGACACTATATATATATATACATTGGAAGAGTGTGAAGTAATAGTAGGAATTGAAAAAATCAAAATGCACTCGTCTTTATGCGTTGGAGACTGTCACGCACTCCGAATCTAGAACTCCAACAAAGCTCCACCCTTGAATAGAGCACTCCAGACTAACGTTTAATGAAACTGTCCCTAGAGCTATTCAAGATGAAGATCGCTCTCGAAATAAATACCTAAATCTAGACAAGGAACTGCTAAATGCTGATTGAATCTATAACTCTCAAATTGGAAGTGAAAATCAGCTAAGATTGGGAACACAGCTAACAACTTGTTAACTACCTTTTCTCTCTCTTATTCACACATTTTATACATTAGAACTAATTTATACATCTCGCTTCCACTGTTAAAAGAGGATATAGTCAAACTTTTGGCAAAACTTTACATAATATTACCCAGGTTATTATTGATAATTAAATTAATAAGAAAGTATGTAAATTTCTTTAAAAAGGGATAAATTTGTAGTAGTACCGTTTAAAAACAAGCAGAGTTTTTGAGATGCTTTACACACATATATAAACATTTTATATCTATAACAGTTAATTTTTAAGTATTACATATGTTGGAAAAATTTCATCAGTTTTTTAAATAACAGTTCTAAGAGAAAAATATAAATTGCAGCTGAATTTTTAAGCAATTTTAAAGTGCAAAACATTTTTATTAAATATTATTATGGACAGTTAAAAATTTTAATAAAAAGAATATAGATATCCTTCCTTTAAATCTAATGATTATTATTTCTTGCATTTTTTATAAAATATATTTCGTTGTACTTCGAACATGCAGTTATTTGGCGTTTCAATGCATATTTTTAACAGGCAAATTTGTAAAGAAATATACTATGAAAAAATTATTTCTTTTTTGCTCACCATGCTTATGTTTTAATACATAATAAATTTCAAGCATCAATGAATTTTTTAAATATTTAAAAGGAGAGTAATGTTTATTTATTGAGTTTCATTAAATATGTCAAAAAGTACAACATTTTGTGAATAAAAGTAGTTATCAACAACGCGCAATTAAAAGTAATGAAAATGACTGAAAACGTAGCTATAATTTTTCATTTTAGTATTGAAGAGTTGAAAATTGTTTTTTGCGAAAAATAATATTTAATTTGTTCACTTTCACACAAATTTAAAATTATCTACCAATTTTATGATATGTGTGAATAACATTTCAGTAAATATTTTCAAAATAAATTCTAAGTAAATTAAAGTTATTTATTATTTTTTCATTAAATTATAAACCCGGTAATAAGCACATAATTTATAAAATATATTTTTCTAAATTTTAGAATTAATCTAATACCTATTGAGAAAACTAATTAATTTTAGATTGTACTCTTGAAATACATTATTGTAACTGAGACTTGTAAAATAAATGTTTAAAGAAAAAAACGATGAAGTGGCAGGCTATAACAGAAACGAAAGCAATCAAGTAACTGTATTTCACCAAAATTTTCAAGAACAATATATCACTCTGTTTAAAATACTTTAATATTATTAAATGTGAGTGTTGTATTATTATTTATATGCAATAAAAATATAATGAAGATTAAAATATTTCATTAGAATCTATTATCTAATCTCAATTATGTTAATTAGCATTAAACCTAATCATTTGTAAAATAGTTAAGAAAGCTATTGAGCAACAACTAGCTGAATGTCAGTAATTAAATAGCGTTTGAGTAATTTAATTCACACACACACACATTTCATTATCTTTATTTACATCATAATAATGATAGTTGAAGACAATTTTCCTTTTCTGGAAAAGGAAGGTCATGGTCTTTATCTCTAATTTGATGTGACATCATAGTAAATATTAATATTATATTTAGAGAGTAGTTTTCATTCAACGCTCGTCTCTAGCACAGTGTTATTCTTGACATTGACTGATAAAAGGTTAGGTTGCAAACCATTAAAAAAGATAAAATATTACTCGTGAAAAATTTCAAACGTGAGCAAAAAGCACGTGAATTAATGCATTACGGAATGATAACAAAGCATCTTTTGAAGATGCGTAACATGTAATTGGGTAAATGCGGATTATTCCAGTGATTCACTAGAAATATACATGATTTATATATAAAAATTACGAAAAATATAACTTGCTCAAATGATTTACGAGAACATTTGTTTATATGCCGCTGCTATATTTACAATTTCTTTCTTTCAGTTGTATATCTGTTGATTGTTCGATAGCACATTTCTTTAAAGAAAGTTAATTTGCTTTTTTATTAATGTCATACTCTGACTATAGGAAATGGACCTTGTAACTTTGAGCCTCAATCAAATCACGTAGACAACACCCGAGTTCCAAACTTCCACATTAATGAGAAGACTTGAGCAGTGATTCTCAATCACTGTACCACGGTCCTTTTGTGTGTATGTCGCCAATTTTTTTGAAAAATTATTAATTATGCTCCGAGAAAAAAAATCCAGAACCGAATATTTCGGCCTTTTTATAGAAATAAACTATTCATAAAATTGTTATTGACCCTTTGACAACATTACCGGTTGATTCAAAAATAGTGTGGCCAATTTCAGAGCATTATAAATTTTTATTGAATTAAGTTATTTACATGAAATTTTCAATGTGGTTTCCTTTAGCATAGTACATTTGACGTAAAGGCATACGTCAAGGCAAAAATACTTTTTTGACCATTTTTGAAGGGTATTTTCCAACTTCCTCTTTCATTGCTTTTTGAAGCTCTTGAAGTGTTCTTATTTTACGTCTATTTAATTGTTTTCTTAAGTACCTCCGTAAAAAAAGTAATCGTAAGGAACACAGTAGGGGGAGGGTGGTAGCTATCTCAGGAGGAATAAAAAAAATTTTTTTAACTTTCTGTCATTTTATGGCTGATGAAGTATGACTTGGTGAAGAATCTTGGTGAAAAACAAAGTTTTCTTGAGGGTAAAAACGTTTACTTTCTTTGATCATGTGCTTCCAAACTTTATTCTGATAGTGTTTAGCATCCATTTTAGCCTTTAGTTCTTCAAAAAATGGTTTTGTTGAGCCTTGAGAGGACATTCCCATCAATACCATAAAATCTAAAGGTCAACTTGCCTTTTCCAAAATAGCTGTTTTTCATGTGAAATATATTTATCTTCGTTTTGTTATGAATGAAGCAGTGCTTCATCCGAAGTTACCCAAGTTTTGTATATGTACCTTTGCTTAACGTTAAATACAGAGACCGAGAACGTTTTCTTTTTTCTACGGCCTTTGCAGACATTTGGTGACAAACTAATTTATTCACTTTTTAAATAGCCAGTTTTCTTTACTTGATGACAAATTGTCGATTGCGAAAGTTCTTTGCTAAAGTTATTTGAGGCAGAGGATTTTCTACAGCGAAATGTCTTTTCAGCTTCATTTTTCTTTTTCACCAAGGACTTCCTTTCGTCAACAGTTTTTTTCCTGGGGTTTTTTATTGCTAGTGAAATTTTACTTTTCAAATTTTTGATAGCAATTCATTAGAAAAATATCTTTTCTGATTTTTAAATTCTTTATTTATCACAGAATTTGAGCAACCATCCTTCAAAAGCTTGTTTCGCGTTGATACTCTAATTTCGGAGCCATAATTTACTCCTACTATTGAAAAGTTAGATTGGTAATTTAAATGTTTCATTTTTGAAATATAACTGGAAGTAAAACGATTAAAATTTACCAAAAGTAGTTATATATTTTTTTAATTGGTCCCACTTTCTGAATCAACCTGTAGAAGAAATTGATTCATTACTTCCGAAATTTAGATAAAAAATTTGATTGGATTCGTAATCCATTTGTGATTAAGGATACATCTGCATATGAATTAACTGTGAATGAAGAGGAAGAACTAATTTCGTTCTGTAGAAATCGAACTTTAATTTCAAAACATTCGGAAGAATCAATTATTTCAGACTTTCAGCATTAACTGATATAAAAGTTGGAAAAAAATGATCGGAACTTTTAAATACAGATGACGAAATGATTACATTATGATTGAAATGATGACATTATCATTCTTATAACCAAATACAAACGAAATTATACCAAAAATCATCGAACTCGAACTTCGCATTAAATGTATTCTTATAATTAATTTGTAATTAATTACTCAAGAAACATTTTATTGCTTTTGTCGTGCATATTATTTTGATTAAGATTGAAAATTATGATCATAAACTGTTTTACATTGTGTATTATAGATTAGTAAAATTCTTTTAAACTTACTTTATTGTTAGTATACCGTCAAATTTTGAAATTGTTAAAAGTGTACCGCAACAACAACAAAAGAAAATGGGTGAGAATCACTGATTTAGAGTCTCCACAGATTTAACTTGCTTCATTCACCCTCTCTACAAGGTGGCATCCGGGTGAGCGAGCGAGTGAGTGAGTGAACATCAACGTCCCACTGTTCAGCTACACGAGGGCTTTTGGGGACGGTCCACGTAATTTTGAACCATGGTCAAGTGACGCGGACGACACCAGAACTGGCACCCCCTCTCCTAACTACCACACCACACCAACGGGAGGACGTTTGATCTCTCGACAGATTTAACGTACATTGCTCCCCTACACGGCGGGTCTTCAGTGGTACTGGGATTGAACTCATGACACGCTAGCCACGATCCGATGCCTAGACCACTTGGCTACCGTGGCTACTAGGTGGCACCCGGACCCGAATCTGTGACGACCACGAATTCGCGACCATGGCCACTCTGCTATTGCGGCCATGTTGACTTTGCTTATCAATTTTATTCTAATGCTAGCTTACAAATAGCATAAGGTTTACTCTGTTATACATTTTTTTTTTCCAATTGGAGTTGAAATGAAGAAAAGTATACTAATGCAACCGCAAAAACATTTATTAATAAATAAAGCAGCACCTTTATACAGAATTGCCGCAAGACATCATTTCGTTTGTTGCTATGAAAAGAATGGAATTAAAAATGTGTTTATTACTCTCATGAACGATGATAAGAGTATTTTACGAATTACTTCGATAATATTGGTAAGACGAAGTTGTTTATTATAACATTTCAAATACGACTCTTTTCGGCCTAAAATGAAAGAAATTATTTTTATACAAAACGACACTATTTATTCTGAAAATAAAAAGCAGCTTTTATTATACGGTTAAATAAAAAAGGCTTTCACTGTTCTATTCCTTCATTCGTTATTTTTTATGCTTAATTAATCCTTGGTAATGTTTATTCTGCAAGAAATAATCAGATTTCGATCCAAACCAAGTAATTTCATAGAAATAACGAGAAGATTTACCATTATTTTTAGAAATTGGAACTGGATGTGTGTGGTCTTGGGTCAAACATTTCATCCATGATCAGTAACACTGCGGAAATATCTTCCATGAACGAATTATAAAAGATGCCAGTTTTATTTTATAGCTTAATGAATAGCGTATGATGTACTTAAAAAAAACGTATCTAATGATGACGACTACGTAACTTAATACTTCCATTCATTCCTGTGTTTCCCTAGGATGGACTTAGCATAAGAAACACACACACGTTTGTTTTCTTCCGTCATTGAGGACATTAATTAAGAAAAACAATTTTGAGGGTAATGAATTGAACTCAGAGGTATAGACTCTAAGCACTATCAGATGTTTTATCACATTCAGCAAAAACATTTTATTCAACCTCTGACCCAGATCACCGGAACAAGCAGTTGGGGTTCTACCCAAGATGTTATCTTACTAGTCCCTGAAAAAAAAAACGGTTTACTTTTCGATCGATACCTTCTCCTCAGTAGCACTAATGATGAACGACTTCTAATCAAACCTAGTGATGAAAACTTATTTAGAACGAAACTGAAGGTTATGTAAATTGAACAAAAGTTGGCTTTGCTATTTGTGTTTGGGGACACGCGGTAGAAAAATGTCAGCTGATCAATTATCCCGAACGCAACAAATCGGTTACACTACCCTGACAGATTTCAAATCACAGATTACCTTAAAAAAGAGCAGCGTTTGCGAAGTTGGGAGAAACTGCGTGCGGAATATGCAAATCAGGAGATTAAAACTGACAAACACTGTTCAACCAAAAACATGAATAGATCAAGGTCTTTCTGATAATAGAGTAATAGTTTATAATTCGTCTTGGTTAACTTGATTGAAGGAATTAAAATATAATAATAAACAGAATAAATATTCTGAAAAATTCGTATGAAATGTTGCTATTTCAAATTTCTTTGTGAAAGGAAAAAAAGAGCTAATACATTTGATACAAAAATATTAAGAATAAAGGGAGAAAAATTGTAACTGAACTATATTATACAGTTACTTTAGTTAAAAAATTACCTATTTCAGTACTAGAGCTTTCGAATCAAACTGTAGCAAATACGAAGCAATGAAACAAAATATTAAGGGAGATTAAGGGATTTAAAGTAATGAAAGAATTCGTTATTTTTATTTTCCAAGCAATTTGAAATCATAAAAAATTGCGCAATTAAAAAGTAATAGTTTTGTACTCGTTTTCTAAAAGAACTTTGCATGACTTTCCTCTATTTCTTAGAAGACGCGTAAGTCCTTCATTTAGCAAACATATATATAGGATTTTTGTGTTCCCATAAATTTTTCAAATCATTATAAAACTTATTATGCAATTTTTTTTTTTTGAAGAAGAATTGTTTAAAAATAACTATAGAATGAGCATTCCAATTTCAACACAAAAAATGTGAAGCATATTATAGAAAAATTTCGGGCATCATTAACGTATTATAATTAAACTAGCCGTTACCCAGCCTATGATTTTTTACTGTTTATAAATTATAAATGTCCACGTCCAAGCATTAAGCGTTCAATTGCTTTGAAAAAACATTCTAATAACTCCCCCCTCTGTATTTAAAACGAACAGGATTTGAGTTTCTGAAACGAAAATATAATTATCTCTTACGCTCCTTCAACCTCACCACCAAAGTTGATTTCCACAAAACCCGTTCGTAATGGATCCCTATCAAACAAAACAAATACGCATATCAAATATCAAGCCTGCAGGTCTAATAGCTTAAAAATGGGTCTATTCATCAAAAACATCCTTTAACTTCTCACAACCCTAATTTGGAACAGATTTTCACAAAACCCGTTCATGGCGGATCCTTACTCAACAAAAGACTTTGCTTACCAAATTTCAAGTTGTAAGTCTAATAGTTTCCGAGATCTAGTGATGAGGGAGTGAGTCGGCTCCAGTGGCTTAGAGGTAAGGTGTTCACTTCGAAAGCCCAAGTTTGCGGGTTCGACCCCGGATAGAGTCGATAGATTTTCTGGATGCGAAAATAGTAAGCACGAATGTCATATATGATTATGCGACATGTAAAAAATCCCTTGAGTATCAATTTGGATCTGGTATTCCAGGCAAAATTAAATCACGGACATATTTAGCATCCGAAGAGAGCCTGAATTAAAAAATTAAAAAAATAGCAGTTATAAAGACTGCCGATAGAAGTGAAAACTTAGAACTTTTAGTTTTAAAATTTGAAATTTCATAATGCTTAAATTAAAATTATCAACACCAATCTTGTTTTCACATCTATTGGCACTCCGAGCAAAACGAAACGAAAATTAGATTTGACGGGTGCCAGCAATAATTGCTTATACCCAGTATCCCTGAAGATAGGGTGAAAAAGAAAAACCATTAGAAGAGAAACGCCTCCAGCAGGGAGGCAAATTGAGAGGGGCACTCCGAGCAACAATTCTATCCAAGTTTATATGGTTTTTTTATTATTCAAATATATTACGGGCTGTACAAGATCATGACAAAATATAAATACAATTCAATTGAAATAACAATTAATATACAATCATATTATTTATGGATAGCATTTGTATTTACTTAAATTCCAATGTACTTAATTTTTAACATTTTATTGCTTGCATCATTGTCATCATTAATTTCAACAATACTTAGACTCTTTGTACTTTCAATTATATCATGTTCTAAAAAAGATACAATGGGCTTATGGTAACTAAAGAAAGGAAAATGTTTGATTCAAATATGTCTAAGTATCGCGTAAAAACCGCATTGATCATCGTTTTATATTTTGTAGTACTGAGTTTTCGATCATTAGACACATTTAAATTAAGTGTTTTATTTAGAAATTCAATTAGTGGTAGATTTTTATCATCTGCAAAGTTAATATTGAAAAAAAATATTAACTTTGCAGATTTAAATACGAGTATTTAAAATAATTTTGTGTTACTTATTTTTTGTTTTAAAAATATTAGTATATTTATTTAGTTCTCACTATTTGTGCTGCACAATGATTCTTCAATCAAATAATTTAAATAATAATCAAACAAAAGCACTGCTTCAACAATGCACAGTACATACACATTGAAGTTTTCAATAAATCCATTCAATTTCACGTACAAGATATGCACAGCACTATACGTCAGCTGTATAGCTACAGATATACTGCTATAATCATGTCGGTGACGCGAATGCAAGAGATTTCACCCATCCAAAAAGTGTCTAAGGCGAACAGCACACTGCGCGTGCGCCAGTCAGAGCATGTCGGTGACGCGAACCCATAAGATTTTCCCCCACCAAATAGTGCCCAACGCCGCTAAAGAAATTTTCACTTCAATAATTCAAGTGTCCAAAGTTGGTGACAAAGCCGCCACTAGATGGTACCACCATGAAATGGCTCTCCCGTTTGGGGACTTGCCAAAAAGCAGGCCCATTTGGAATAAAAAGTCGCTTTTCACCTTTATGTACATATAGATATAAAAAAACTTATTACATTTTTTTAACACACACTTCATTGTTATATATCACTTTTATTAAGTTATTAAACCCATTCTACAGTTTCGGATTCTACTTGAAATACTTAATAAATTAGCACAATGTACTTATAGAAAAAAAATAGCACGGAAAGCAAAATAATTGAACACTTTTAAAAGAACACATTGGAACAAAATTAGACACATAAAAACAAAAAAAGAGCCAATGATACATAAATTAGAAGCAAAAATAGCATATAAAATATTGGGGAATGATTATTCAGTACGATGTCAAAAAGCGTTTGCTGAATAATTCGCGTAGAAACTTAATTTAGAAAAATACTGCTTAAATTCCTAAAAAGTTTTTCTTTCTTTATTTTCATTAATTTAAAAGATATATAAAAATATTTAAGAAAAATGAGGTAAGATTTTAAAAATCAAGCAGTCCAAATTAATTATTATTCATTGAAGAATTGTTCGAAAAACATTATCTTACAAAATTTTTAAAAAATTAAATTCTGGATTCTTTTTTAAAAAAATAATAATTTGGTAAGCGTAAGGTACAATATATGTTAACTCTAATATATAAGCGATGATAACTAAAAACTTATCTGACTGACATATCATAGTTCTGAAAGAAATATTTTACTATCAAGAAAAGTGACTCCATAAATGTACAGGTTTTATATTTAAGCAGTAAAATTCAGTTGATGTCCAAAATGTTATTGAACATAATTTTAAAAAAAATGTTTTCTGATAAAAAAGAAAAATAAATATTAAAATGCTTCTGATATATCAGAATTTATACCTATAAAGCAAACCGAAAAATCTTAAATGTAGTAAAAAGGTTTTTTTTAAATATTTCACAAAAATTATTTGATATTTTTTTATATATAATCAAATATTGTAGATTTTCCTCACAAAAGGGTATCAACATATTTTAAAATGCAGTTGTGACTATTCTATAATGCATTGGATTTCAATATATTTTATTTTTATTGCCATAAAATTAGGGTAGGATAAATTAACCTTGAAAAAGTTTGCAATAGCTTTTAGCAAGTTGGTTTTTTTTTATCATCGATAAAACAAAAATTGGCGAATATCACTTTAGATGAAAAATTTGAAGGTCAAGTAGCGATATGTCAGATCGTCAATCATCAATGACAAAATTACCTATCATCAGACTATTTTGACAGAACCATTTCAAAATCTAGAAAAGTTTCTAGAAGGGGAAGGTTTTAAGAAGAAACCAGCGAAAGACCAACACATTATTGTGTATCATAATCACGCTAAAGTAAATGTTTAAATATTTATTTTATATCAAGCATTATGTGCTCGATATTAAGAAAACAAATGTCAAATAGAGTAAAAATCAATTTTCAAAAAGCACCATATAACATAAAAAGCGAAGCACCAAGATGGAGATATCCGAATGGCATGGAAATTGGTAGATACAATGTGCATAGATTGAAAACGAAACGCTAACAATATCATAGGAATGTAATGTTTTATTCAAGAAATACAGCTATAAGAGAGAAAGGGTGAAAAAGCAATGGTGAGTTTAGCCACATCTGGGACTTGAGTGAGTGAATATTAGCGTCGCACTGTTCAGCTACACGAGGGCTTTTGGCGACGGACCGCATAATTTTGAACCATGGTCAAGTGACGCGGACGACACCTGAGCTGGCACCCCCTCTCCTAACTACCCCACCACACCAACGGGAGGACGTTTATGCTCTCGACAGATTTAATGTGCATCGCTCCCCTACTTGGCGGGACTTCAGTGGTACTGGGCTCGAACTCATGACATTCTAGCCATGATCCGATACCTTGACCACTTGGCTACCGCGGCCACATCTGGGACTGAGAGTGAAGGAGTTACATTAACGTCGCACTATAAAGAAACATGAGGGCTGTTGGAGACGGACCTCGTAATTTTGAATCTTGGTCAAGTGACGAGTGTGGCATCTGAGCTGGCACACCTTCTCCTAACTACCACACCAACGGGAAGATATTGAGTCACATCCAGGGACGTCTTCAGCCATGGGCCAACTGGGCCCGGGCCCAGGGCCTCACCCTTGGTGGGGCCTCATTTCGCGTTCCCGACTATGTCTTAATAAGAAAATAATCCGGATAATCTCCGGAAATAATCCGGATGATTTTCCGGATTATTTCCGTACATATCTTCCGAAAAACAGGGAATTTCTAACTGCACGTCATCTAACTCCTTTAGTCGAAATGCGGCCATTGGTCGAGGCGGTTTGTGCCAATGTTTTTGAGATTGTGAGTCGTACACATGTATTTGTTTCATTTGACAATGCAAACTATTTACTGTCCACATTGAAAGATCTCAGGTGGGGCCTACTTTAGCATAGGGCCCAGGGCCTCAAAGTGTCTTAAGACGTCCCTGGTCACATCTAGGCCTGATCCGACCTATTATCCGAATAATAGGCATTGACTGGTGTAAAAGGTGGATGTCCTCCTACAGGATTGCTAGTCATATAAGTTCCAATTGGCAAATTCGATAGGAGCGATCCAGGATGGTCGGAAATGCCTACTCATCAGAGCCCAAACATGTTCCATTAGGGAGAGATCAGACGATTGTGATTATATATATATATATTTTAAAAACAGAAAAAAGAGCAATATCTTTATTCATATAAAATATCAATCGGCGATGGAATGATATCTCCTTTTCCGGGACATTTAAAACTATATTTAGCCTTTCTTACTATTTCTAACTTTCATTTAAAATATTTTTAATAGCAATATAAATTAATAAAATTAACGTCAGTAAATTAAATTTGTATTTATATCATTTGACAAGTTTTTGTCTTAAATCGGCATACTTAATATTAATCCATCAGAATGTGACTGAAGAGCCGTACTGTGGATGACTTGATTTTTAAAAGACAAAATTGAATTTCAGATATATTAACGTTCATTTTAGCTTAATTTTTATATTTTTATTTACATGACCATAGAGGCAAACGCTCCATAGTTTGAGAAACACTGATTTAAAGCCAAATTTTATCTCACAACTAGGAATATAATGCGTGGCACAAAAGTAAAAAATTTATCGTACTTAGAATTCAAGCCTAGGCTTTTGCCCTTAGACCAATGGCGCCCACATGGGGGGAGGGGGTCATGTAGGCCCGGACCCCCCCCCCTAAAGCCCTTGAGTTTTTTTTTCGATTGATGATAATCCTATATATATATATATGACGTAAAATTTAATTAAATACTTGCAATTAACAATTCATTTTATTAATGAATGCTAATTATTAATCCAATAATTTATTTTTTACCGTTTTTTGTTAACAAAATCAGCAAAATCAGAAGATTCAATTGGTGTTGTCTTAAGGTAAGGTACGAGTTGGGGGACTTTCGACCATGGACTCCCCCCCCCCCCTTGAAAATTTTTTTTGTGCGCTACTGCCTTAGACTATCATATTTTGTAGGATAATGCCATTTCACATATTGAAATATATGCGAATGCTTCTTTCCAATAATATCAATCACGGCAAGAAAAGGGGATTTTCTGCTTTAAGAAAGATTTCAGGTACTGGTTCAAAAATTGAATGAGAAGTTTGTAACACATGTAAAAAAGGAAAGAAATTTCTATTAGTTGCTGTCGTTTCTTTTTTTCTCCCCGCCTTCCCACTCATTACACTGGCAAAGTTTGAGGAAGTGTGGATAGTGGGGTGCCGGTGGAGGTGTTTGTCTCGCCGCTTTAACTGCGGTTTAAAATCATAAATTCTGTCGCCAATGGCTCTCGTGTTGCTTTTGAATACGATGTTTACAAAAGAAATTAATCAACCCCACTCATTCAGAAAAGAAATTTGTTTTTATTTCCCATTCTTTAAATAATATTCCTTTACAACCTTGTTTTTTTTATTATGATTTGTGCATTATTTTACTGCACAACTTCTCTAAGTTCCATTTCATTTTAACTCATGCTTGAAAAAAGAAGAATTATCGAGATACTGCCTAACCTTTGGACAAAATTGCAATAGAAGACCTTCACTTACATAAATCGGGAAAATTTTTGATAACAATGACCAGGAAAAACTAGGAATACTTTCATGGGAAACGAAATTTCGAAGAAGAAATTTATCATCACGAATTACGTAATAACGATAAAAAGAAGGGTGCAAATAGCATTTACCATATATATCATTTTTGAAACTTTTTTCAATTGCTTTTGAAATTTTAATCTATTGGGTTGGCCACGAGCCAACTGAAAATATTGTAACTATCATATTTATCGTAATGGCAACAGCGTAAAAGTTTCGATTTGCACAAAGAAACTAAATGTCGAGTATATTTTAACCTGTTGATAAGTTCCTCCTTAATCTATTAATAATATTAAGAAACCATAGTTGTAAGGGTTAAATTTATTCACGCTTCATTGGTGATTACCGGACTCAAGTATTTATCAAGAAAATGGAAAACGAAAATAATTCTTCATTGATCGTTGCTAAGAGGGAGCATTACCATTTTGGAAGCCCAGATCCGAAAAAATATGGTTCCTTCAATTAGAAGCAGACCTCAATAAAAGCGGACCAAACAAAATACGATTACGTTGTCAGTTCAATAGATGTTGGAATTCACTGTTTCGGATAATTAAAAGCTGTTTCGGATATGTTAAAAAATCCACCGGAAGATGGCAAATATACCACAATTGAAGAAAGGCTGATTTCCATCTTCAATTAAATTGAAACTCAAAAGACTAAAAAGTTACTAACCGATGGTGAATTGGGCGATTAAAACCCTTCGCAGCTATTACGAGAAATAAGGAATTTGGCTACTGATAAGCTAATTTTTTCTTAAAACTCTATGGCTTCAAAGGCTACCAACCGAAATGTCAAGTATATTATCAATAAGCGGTGATGAATTGTGAAAACTGGCAAATATGACAGACTAAAAATGTGGGAGATAAAATCTTCGACATATCAAAATGTTGTTGCCGTTAAATACCCTACCAAAGAAACCTTTTTGGTAAATCTGCAAGAACAAATTGCGTAACTTTTTTTCCAAGTTAACGAATTAAGTAAAAGGAGGATTCATAGAAATCAGCGGTTCGGAACCAGGTCGCAGAACAATTCTGTCAACAGACGCAGCAGTAATGATCATGGTGTATGCTTTTACCACGCAAGGTTTGGCGAAAGGGCTTATAGATGGGTTAAATCCTATAATTGGCCGATTCAGAACACAAATCATACACAGGGAAACTAGACCCCCAACCCAGGGCTCGCAGACGACAGAGAGTCCAGGGGTGGAGCTGTGTCGTCCTTATATTCAGGATAAAAAGACCTATACCCGGTTTTTAATCGATACCGGTGCAAAATTTTCTGTGATTCCACCTACACCACAAGAAAAACAATGGCTCTAATATAGCCATTGCCCAATTAGACCTAATGTAGCCCAATTAGAGGTACAAGGAAACTAATCACTAAAAGATTCATAAGGCCAAACATCAATAAAGATTGCAAAATATGGAGTAGTACATGCCAGGAATGCCAAAAATCTAAAGTTGAACGTCATACGCATTCAGCTCTTTCGAGTTTTACTGTACCACCCGAATGATTTCAACATGTACACATCGTTATAGATGGGCCTTTACCTACATCCCAAGGTTTCAGATATCTGCTAACGATGATTGATCGTATTTCAAAATGAATTGAAGCACTGCCTGTGGCAGATCAATCAGCAGAAACTATTGCAAAAGGCATGATCTCAACCTGGATGAGTCGTTTTGAAATTCCACAACGTATTACGTTTGACAAAGGAAGATAGTTTTGAGAGCAGGGATGTAGCTACCGCCGTATCAGCCTTATCAATGATATGGGGCCCCAAGCTACAGGGGCCATAACACATGTAAACAAGAAAATCGTAATATGTTGAGGGGCCCCAAAATAGAGCGTCCAAGTAATTTTGATACAGAGGCCACTCAGGAATAGCTACGCCAGTGCTTGAGAGTCATCTTTTCTCCCTTCTAAGCAAATATATTGGCTTTCAAAATTCTAAAACGACATCATACCATCCACAATCAAATGGGTTAATCGAAAGGCAGCATAGAAGTGTAAAAGCCGGTCTGAGATGTCGTTTACAGTAAAACAAACCTTGGGTGGATCCTTTGCTTTTTGTTCTTCGAATACGCACTTCTCTAAAAGAGGATATAGGATATTCTTCAGCCGAACTTTTGTGTCCAAGTCCATTTTGTTTACCTGGTGAGTTTGTTACAAAGATTTCTAACACCCAGCACTCAGAATTCGTTCAATGGCTACAAAGAACAATACGCGATATGAAACTTTCTCTCTCTCTCTCTCTCTTATATTACTACTCATGGAAATAAAACTGTCTTCGTGTCCGAACAGTTTTCCAATTGCTTTCATGTTTTCATCAACAATAATATGGCCAGTTTATCCTTATAACCTGTTTATTCTGGTCCTTACGCTGTAAAACATCGAACTCCAAATTACTTTGATGTTGAAATAAAAGAAATTGTAAAAAGGATTTCTATCGACCATGTTTCACTTTGACACAGAGGTCTCAGAGAGAACTAGAAAAAACATTTTGTCACCAGAAGCTGTGGAATCTCACTCCCACATCGAAAACCTCCAGAGGGATCGCCACTTGTAAGTAGCCAATATACAACACGCAGTGGCAGAATTTAGGTTCCCATCTCACTTAACAGATGATACTCCCTAATATTTCCTAATTTTTTTCACTGGGAGGGAGTGTGTAGCAGCTGCATCTTCTATTGGTTGGTCACGCACCCCCAAATGAAAATATTCCAAATATCATACTTATCGGAATGGTAACAGTGTAAAAGTTTCGATCTGCGCAAAGAAAGTAAATACCGAGTATATTTTAACCTGGATTATAAGTTCCTCCTTAATCTATTAATAATACTAAGAAGCCACAGTGTTATAAGCGATAAATTTATTCATGCTTCACTTTCATATTTCACAATCACAAAGTAATCTTTTAAATTTTGATCAACTATTTTTATGCTATGAATTATACCATTTTTCTTTACTTAACAACATATAATTTAGTAAGTATAATTCTCATGATATATTTTAACAAGATACTTAATTTGATACTTTTTAATAGTTTTTAAAAAATACTCTTACTAATTTTTTCCGCACCAACAAGTTACAATTAGCTAAATATTCTTGTGATAATGCTTTTTTAATAAAATGCTTATAATATTTTGTCAAGTAATTATTATTTTAATTAAAAAGGTTTTATTTCAGTTCTCTTGGACATGATGCCCTGGCAAATCTGGAACATAAATCGATGTAAAATATGATTATATTAACAAAGGACAATAAGTTCAAAAATGTGAATATTGGTTCAATAGTTTTCTTAAAAAAATAAATAAGTAACGCGTATCTATTAATTTATATAATATTTTATGTGGCTTATATCCAACAACTTTACATCATTTAAAAACTAGACAAACGTATATGACTTTTTGTATTAGAAATATGAGTTTATGTTACTTTAAATCTCCAGCGAAATACAATTATTAAATATGAGTCTTTTTAATAATAATTTACTTTTAAATGAGAAACAAATATGGGAATTTTTTGTCACGAATTCTTTTTCTACCACAAAAATTTAAAATGTATTTACTTATTTTTGCCGAATTAAGTTATGATTTAAACTATTTATATGCTACTAGATGGCAGCACACAAGAATCCTTCATGGATATTTCTCATCTTTCAGAAAATAAATAGTTTTGGTAGTAAGGCCATCTAGGGATCAATTCAAACTAAAAAAACTCAATCTTATTTTCTAGAGAAATAAGTTACTTTAGAAATAATTTTTTTTTTTTTCATTTTCTTCGTTGAGAACGAAAAAATTTGCTCTTTTACAAGTAAAATGATTTGCATTGCTATGCAGAAATTCTAAGGAGAATAATAACTAATTTGTATTTATACTTTGTTCTTGTATTTGGTGGACATTTTAATCAAAAAACTTCCAATTTTGTTGACTTTATAAATCACAACTCATTCATTCGTAACTTGAATCAAAGTTTAAAAATCATTTAACTAAGAAATTTTGGTAATTTGACAAGTTTTATAAACTTTTAATGTAGCTAAGGTTGCAGTTGTTTACAAAATCAGTTCAGTCAGTTACCGTATTTATTCGAATCTAAGCCGCACCCTTAAAATTCACCCCAAAATTTTGTTAAATTTTTTGAAAAATGAAAAACAGTATAAAATTGTCTATTGATATCCAATTTTATGAAATAAAAATAATTTGAAAATGAAGACGAATCAGAAGTGAATAATTAGTAGTTCTACCAATATTATGTGAACTTTTAAATACATACATGAACTTACAAATGATTTAACACTATATGCAACGATTTTTTTTTTGCTTATAAGCCACACCCGATTTTCAGTAGCATTAATATTAGAAAAAAGGTGTGGCTTAGATCCGAGTAAATACGGTGTATTTTGTGAAAAATTTTGGTATCTCTAGTTAGGATCAAAGGCAGTAGTATCATTTCACAATACATCGATTTGTTGTATATTAACAGGAGATAACTTTTTTCTAAAATTATTTATGATTGTCATAAAACGCATAATTTTAATAAAAGAGAATTTTAGGATTCTTATCACATGGTGAAGTAAAATACACCAGTGACTTTATAAAACTGAATTCTTTACTTCATGATTATACCTTATGTTCAAGCAAAAAAGCGCTTCTTGGGTTCAACTTAAGCATTTTTAGAGCCCAAACTAAATAATTTTCATGATATGTTTTACGCTAAGAATCATTTCAATACATTTTAAATTAAAAAATCAATGTGAATTAGGTTTAAAATTTTATGAAGAATTCATTTTCTGAAATATTATCAAGGAAAAAAACTTAAAGCAAAATATTTTACCATACCTAAATTATTATATTATTTCAAAAAACATATATCAAAACGGTGGAATAAGAAGCACTTCAAATTAAATTTTTTATTATTAGCAATATGAACTAAACTGCTTATTTTACATGTGTTTCAAAAACAAAATAATCACCGAAATTTCTGAATTTGTAATGGGAAGACAAAAGGTATTTTTCTTACAAAAAATTTAGAATTGTGAAATGAAGATGATGGAACAAAAATATTACAAATCGTGTTCACTTCTGCTAATTCAGTACTTTTTTTTTAACAAGTTCTGATATTTTCAATTAGTATTGTGATGAAATTTCTCTTTTCATCATGAATTGATTCAATTCAAAGCTTAGAACAGCGAACTGAATGTTTAAATCTTTTTTATAGTTTTTTTTATATATAAATAACTTACTCACAATAGACCTTTCAAAAATTTATTCATTATTTTTTTAAAAAGAAAGGTTTAAATTTTTTTCAAAGTATTTGATATTTTAAAACCTTAATTATGTATCTTGTTGCCCAAGGAAGGTCAAAAAGGTCCCAAGAAATCTTTTAGAATCACCTAAAAATCTAAATTTTGGATCATTGTTGCAGTGGATTTACAGCTTGTTGGGCCTAATTTTGCAAATTTAAGTAGTTTTTAGTGAGGTGTATTTCCCCCAATCTTAAAGTTTCAGAAATAATAGAAATGTTCTTTTCATTACTGAAAACAGTTTAAAAATGTAATATTTTTGTAAGTAAAAGTTAAGAACTTGAATTCTAAACAAATGTTCAAAATACACAAAAAGAAGTCACGTGTCTATTATTTTACTTATAGCCTTAATTACATCTTTTAATTGGTTTCTTTCCTTTTGAATATTTTCACAATGCTAGGAAATTTCAGAAATCTGTAACCTTTGTACTCATTTTTCTGGAACTAATATTCATTTTAATCTGCTTGCCCTTCTTAATCAATATACACTGCATTTCTTTTAGAAAAATCAGATTCAGTTTAAAAACACTTAATAACAAAAAAAGAGTACAATGTAACACAATGCAATTGTGACAATTTTTGATTTGTTAAAGTTGAAAGCATGTGATGAAATCTTAAACTTTTCTCGCATTGCATTCCTTCATCATTATTTGATGCAAATGTACTCTCCAATCATGTTTTGATATTAATGAGCTAAAATAAAATTTATAAATAATGTGATAAACCTTCCTTTTGTATTAAATTTAATTTTCAAAAATATAAATCATAACCCAAGAAAACTAAGAAGTAAGCTGCATGTTTCATTACAAATGAATCAAAACAATGAAAATTGCAGGACTGCATTTCAGAAATAATTGTTTATAAATATATTTTTAATGAAATCAACAACATATGCGTAAAAAAAAAAAAAATAGGAAAAAAGTTTATATAATTTAAATAATTTTAAGAAGTGTAAAAATAATTTATTAATAAACATTATTAAATTCGATGAAAAGATTGGGATACAATCAAAACAGAATAATTTTGTCTTGTAAAAGTTAACAATTTCTTATCACATTAATTTTCAAAATTGAATGTATTGATTAAAATTAATGTTTAGAAAAAATGCTGTATTTCAAAAGTTTTATCATGTACCAAATTAATTGATGAAAAATTCCTTCTTAAATGTTTCACAAACACAAATTACGAATTCAAAGCATTTATCTCTCGAAAATTTTTCTATAAATAAAATTGTTTTATTATTCAATATTTTATTTCGACAAATTGCCCAAAGTTAATTTTGAATAGATTTACTTCAGAGTAATCATCACGATGTATACAATATAGTCAAATAAATTTGATTATAAAGGAAATATTCAAGAATTGGCGTAGTTAGTCCTCAGTACAGGCCCTGTATCAAAATTTCTCAGAGGACCTTTTTTGTGACCTTTTAGCATTTTACAATTTTTTCTAACATATTTTGGGGCCCCAGAAGCCTGGAGGTCCTGTGTCATTCAAATAGAGGATATAGTGGTAACTACGCCTCTGTTTTTGAGTAATATTGCTATTTTATCTGAAAAATAATTTCTTCTGCAAATTGTGTACGCTTATCCAATAGGGCTTATACTTCAGTACAGTCGCCATCTTTCGGAACAAATATAAAGTATCTCTAGTTTTGCTGAATGGATGTACTA
Source organism: Trichonephila clavata (assembly GCA_019973975.1). NCBI lineage: Eukaryota > Metazoa > Arthropoda > Arachnida > Araneae > Nephilidae > Trichonephila > Trichonephila clavata. The sequence goes on from BMAO01005428.1 coordinate 42,627, forward strand.
ATGAAAATAATTGTGTATGTACTTAAAAAACTTGTTCACTCTGAATTTAAGGAATATTTTACTGGTACAATGGAGGTGTGGGCTGACGTGCATATATATTACACACAACAACTTAATAAATATAACTTTAGTACAGATAATAATATCGCTTTTAATGATATTAAAAATCAGATTAAAAAATTGCAAAGTAAGTTTATTATAGTTTATGTTGATAATGTGCCAGGAAATTTTGCCTTCTATGTAAATACTATTATAGTTCAATGATAAACAAATATTTTGATAATAATACAGCTTTTATTAAGTCAATTTTTGATAGAGAAATAAATAATCGCATTTTAGCTTTTCATAAACAATTAAGAGTACAAATCAATAATAATTTTAAGTTTCCACATGTATATATATATTTCTTACTCCTAAATTTCTTGATCGTCCCAGTCAAGTTCAGAACAGTTACTAATAGTTTAAATACATATATCAGAAAATCGGGCAAAGTTCTCCATGAAATTTTACAAGATACAATAAATAATCTTAAATATTCAGCCATTCTCAAAAACAGTAAAGAACTTATTTAACAAATTAAAGATAAAAAGATTTCTTCAGTCTATAGTTTAGATTTTGAAGATCTGTTTAACTCTATTAATATTTATAATATGATTAAATACTTGTAAAATTACATAAAAATAATTTATTTAAAAATGTTAATTATGATAGATTTAGTTCTCTACTTAGGTTTGTACTAAAAGAGAACAATACATTATAATGGTAACTATTGTCAACAGATTAAGGGTTTGCCACAAGGTGGCCTAGCTACCAACTGTCCAGCCCAGGGGGTCGGCAACCTATGGCACGCGTGCCATACGTGACACGCTGTACAATTCTCAGAGGCACTCTGCACTACTTAACAAATTTGTCATTTTTTTAATGAACAGAAATTGACAAATCTGCTATGGACCGTATTTGACAACCATCCTTTGAATTATGGACTTATCTTTCAGATTTTTTCGTTATTCCTTATAACTCTAAAAAAAATTTACAGCTATTTTGTAAATTATGGATTGTCAAATGCTGGAGAGATTCAATTGTTTGAAGAGAGAAAATCGCATGTACTCTGCTTTCCAGGTTTGGTTTTATACATCTAAGTAAAAATACCTTTCCTCATATAAAAAATATTTTGAGTGCGCAAAGAAATTGTTCAAAAACTGAATGCTTAGAATCGTGTTAATTTGAAAGTTGCACATTATACCCCTGATTTGATACCCCTGCAAGTAGAGCGGAACAAGCACTAAGTTCCTTAGAAATTTTTATTTATCTATTTAATTATAATGGAGGGAAATACACTTATATTTTATGTTGTCTATTTCTTATTTTAATAAATATGTTTAAATATACATAATATATGTTCAATTAAAAAAATTTTTTGTTGTTGAAGACATAATTATATTTTACACTGTTTATTTTTTTAAAGAAATACCTGTAAATGATGCAAAATTAATATACGATAATTCTGTAAATGTATATTATTGACTTCTATTTTTTAACTCTGCATGCATAATCATGGGAATCGAATTGTTTCAAAAATGTCCTAATGTGTAGCATGCTGTATAATATTGGTATATTGGTTAGGCACACCTTAGCAAAAAGGTTGCCGACCCCTGGTCTAGCCAATTTATATTTACATTATTTTGAAAATAGTTTCATTGATTATTCTGAATATTACATTTTTCGTTATATAGATAATACTATCATTTTTGGCAAGCAAGACAATTTTAAACTTAACACTAATTTTTATCCACAATATCTTAATTTAATACAGAAAAATAATAAAAACTATGAAGCAAATTTTCTTGATATAGAAATTAAAATAAAAGATGATATTGTTACTAATATTTATATAACAAAAGAGAAGAATTTAAATTCAATATTAAAAAGTACCTCATTGGGAAAGTAATGTACATGTTTCTATATTCAGAAATATTATTATTAATTACATACAATGCAATAAATTTCTTGTTTCAAAGAAATCAGAAAAAAATAAACTATAAACATTTCACTATTTCTTAATTTAAAAGTACCCAATTAATTTCTTAATAGTTATTTAAATAAAGAAATTCTAAATAGTAAGGATTAAAATTCCTTAGATTAATAGTTTATTATTATAAATTTATCATTTTTCCTAGAGAGATATATAGTTATCCCCCTATTCTAATATTAGATAAAATTACTTATTCTCTCTACCATATTTTAATTTTTTAAAATTTAAATTCATTTTTAATCCTAGTGCCCTTCAAGTAATGGTAGTATTTATACACACTATTTTATTTTTTATTTCTATTCTTTTCATACTTTTGCTTCAGCCATTCACATACATTGAATTTGCATTTGGGTCCAAAATCTGGCAATAAATTGTTTATTGTATTCAGATTTAGCGCAGGCTCTGCATTTTTGAATGCCATGTTTAGGTAAGTTACCTTTTTCTTGTAATGGATTTAGATATTCTATCCATTATTTTCAATGGGTTTTTGCACAGTATTATAAACAGACGGGGGAAAGGTTGGCTGGCCAAAAAACATGTTCACCCCCACCTATATATAAATTATTTTATATATAATAGCTATCCTAAAAAAGAAATGTTTTAATACTGTATAGCATCCATATTTTTATATTTTAATTTCTATTATTTTTACAATTTCTAATATATCCTTTCTAAGATATTATGTCTGGTTTATCTTTCAATCATGATTTTTTTTCAGTTTTGATAATTGATTATTCCGCTCTCTTTAGTAGAGGGTTTTGACTATATATAGTCGAACCTTGGTTTAACGAAACCCTATTTAATGAATTTCGCGATTCAATGAATTTTTCTCTTTCCCCTCTTAAAATGAAGGCAGAAACTCCTATTTATGGAATAATAAACCCCGAATCAACGAATTATTTCAACAGTTTAAAAAAATTATTAGTTCTTGTTAGAAAAAAATTGTATTTTTTTTTCAAATAATCTTTTTTGTCCGGAACAGAAAAAAGATTTTTCTTGTTTGGCGCAACTTTCGACGGCAAAGGGTGCAGAGCGTTATTAGACATAACAGTGCAGTTGAGCCATGAGTGTCACCTACCGTGTTAGTTTTGGATAAGACAGGAAGCTCCTTATCTCATATCCCACTCCATAACGTAGGGAATATTTTAAGGTTTTAATGATTCTGTCATATTTGATGACGGACTACCTATCATTGCAATAGGAATTCAGGAGCCTATTAATTTGTCGGAGCAAATGAGCAGCGATTCTGATGCAGAAATTGATAATGAAACTTATCAAAACTGTTACATTTTCTAATGCTTTACATTGTTTGGAAACCGTAGAAACATACCTTATGCAGCAGGATGTGAATGACGCATATTTCCTTCTTTGCATAAAGTCGAAAAAAAGAACTCTTTTGAATCAGGAATCAAAAAGATTTACAAGCATCTATCAGTCAATTTTTTAAAATTTCCAATTATCTGGCGCGTAATAATTCACTAGTAGTTGCTGAATAAAAAGTGTAAAATATTTCTAGCTATGAATATTTTTTGTGTTGTTGCTTATTGTAGAGTTTCCAAAAGGTAAGCGCAAAAGATGACGAGAGGTCTCGATGCGTTAAATCGGGGTTCGACTCTATGTGTGTGTGTGTATATATATATATTACAAAAATATATAAAAATAGTTATAAACCTAAGATAACTATAGTCATGATAGAATAGTCCTAGCCACAGTAGAGAGTACTAGAGTAAAAACTCCTAATATATATATATATTAGGACAGCGAATTATGACAAAAATTTTAAAGTTACATTTTAAGGATTTTTTCTTCTGTCTTTTAGTCTATTTATCAGAATCGTCACCCTTTTGTTAATCTGGGAAATCAAGAATGAATGGGTAAGGCGATTTTTCATAATATTTTGCGGGTCCTAAAATTTTATTTTTTTCTCCTTTTCGTGAATCTGACAAATCAAGAACATCCTAAATGTTTTTAAAAATAATTTGAAAAAAAACAAACATAAAATTAGGAAACTATTAAATTAAAAAATTTGGGATTTTGAATTTTTTGAAAAAAATCACATTTTACTAGCATGTATTTCTAAGACATTGTTCTACTATAGATTTATTGTATATCACCCATTCTAGCATTTTATTAAGTTAAGAAGATACCTTCCTTATTTCTGCTATCTTTCCATAATGAATGTTCATAATCCTTTAGCACTTGAATTAATACTGTATACAGTATATCGTTGCGTGGCTAAATCTGAGGGCCGTAATCAGAAACAAAAAGGTAATCATATTTTTAAAAAATTAGCTTTAACGTGATGGTATGTTCACAATTAACAACTTTATGAAGTTTTCCTAAAAATACAAGTACTTTAATTTCGGAAATCTTCTAAGAGTATAACTTATTTTTAAAACTGATCTAGTGAAATTAATTTTTCTAGCTCTCTCCGATTTAGAGAAATAAAACTAATGTTAATAAAATACACTAGATGGCGACACGCATATTACGGAGAAATGCAAAAATAACGGTTTGTTGAATTGATTTTCCTTGTCTCTAATGCGAGGTTTCCAACCCTTTTTGTTAATGGATCTAATGAATTCTATCTTTAAGTATGCGGATCCCTATACACTCTATATTTTCACTATACATATTTGTGTTCTCATTAATTACAGTTTTCAAAATACTCAAATATTCTCTAAGCATGTACAAAAAATGCTATGGCATCAGGTTATTTTTTAAATATATCACCATGAATCTCTCAGTTCACATTATGGACCACTGAGTTACAATTATTGGGGACCCTCAAAGCTTCTATGGACTCCAGACAGAAAGCGCTGTTCTAATCTAGTAGCTTTCAACATTTTTTATTGTGTGCATGACATTAAATTTTTTTATCTTTTACAATATTTAGATCTGGAACAAGGTTTCCTATGAGCCTAAATGGAACCTGAAGACACAAAGTGGCTTCGCGCAAGGAGTTTATGAGGTGATCTCAAGTTTAGGACTCAATTTTGAGGCTGAACACACAGTTTCTACCTCCACGTAACCCTATTATAAACAACGCTTTCTCCCTCTGCCTGGGACTCGAGCAAGAAGTTTTTAAAACCGATACTAGCGGTACTATTCTCAAAGCTTTGACATTGAAACTATTCCTAGTTTCTACCAGGAAAAAAAGGGGTTACTAGTACATACTGACGGTAGAATTTTTATCCGACTCCAAAGCCGCCCTTCAAGCTATTGTCTCACAAAATGAGATTCCCGTTCCTTAACTGTCTATTACTATTTCGGTCCCCTCTCCAGAGTGTTTTTTCCCCTCAAAATTAGGGTGGAACCAAGCTAAATCGTACTATCATCTGTATGGTGCTCAAGGCTACGGTCGAGGATAGGCGTACATCTAGCCCCTTACCATGATAAATTTCGCGGGCCTGGATCTGGTGCAATCGAGATCAGGTGGCATAAGAAACAACACAACTGTTTCGATCTTTTCAATTGGCTTGCCGGTAACGGGAAAGAAGTTGTACTTCAATGGATCCCTGCCCATTGTGGACTTCAGGGTAATGAGACAGCCAATTATTTGGCTAAAAAAGGAGAACCTCGGTCTTCCAAACATCTCATTCCGGTCTCCTCTAAAACTCTATTAAGTCAAATGTTAGGAAGGCACTTACTTCCAGAAACAAACAAAAAACATGACTTAAGCGTATTTGTAAAGTACACGAAATGGCCTAGAAAGAAATTCGTAGCGATGCTTCGTCTCTTTTCTGGTCATGACTGTCTCCTCCGCAAGCACCTTCATTGCATCCATGTAATATCGGACTCTCTCTGCTCTCTATGTAATCTAAGAGAGGATATGGAAATCTTGCAACTCCGCACACACGTGTCCTGCTCTTTCTCGCATTTCAATTTGGGAGCGATATTGGGTAGCGAAAACTACTCTGAGTTTATAGGGTTATCAGTGGTGGATTTAGACTTAGGCCTAGTGCGGCAAATTTTTAGGGGTGCCAAAATTTTCGAGGCGGCAAAAACTTGAAATCGATTTTGTTTCTCAACTATTGGACTAAATTTTGTATAATGTTTCTTTTCTTGCTTTGACAACCTCAAGATGTTAATATTAAAAGGGCAGAAATAATTCGAATCCATTATTACTCTATTCATATTATTAATCTTTATATATAAAATATACGTGTCACAGTGTTTGTCCGCGATGGACTCCGAAACTACTCAACCGATCATATAATTTTGCATACTGTGTGTCATTTCGTCCAACTTAAAACATAGGATAGTTTTTATTACAATAAATCACGCCATAATTTTTTTATTGCCGGAAATGTGAAGAATCCGAAAAGCGTTGCCAGATTCCCGTAAGGGAATAATCGCAAAATGTGGCATTGCTCATGTGCCTGTGGAAGCAGATATTGCAAACCAAAATGCACGAAAATTAAGTGCCTGGCGTATTTCGGGGTGTGAAATCCGATTTTCGAGTCAGTTTCCAAAAATAACTGTAACTCTGCCGGATAAAGCCGGCCGATTATATTTTAGACACACCATAAGACATACACTATAAAAGCCTTAAATCGTGAAAACTTGGACCCTGGCGTACTTCAAAATGGATAATCTGAATCTGATATCCAGTCTGAGAAATAACTGTAACTTTGCCGGATAATTCAGGACGACCATTTATTACGCAAACCGTGGCAAAAGCTTACCCTTAATGTCTTGGTGTGGGAAAAGTGCGTTTCTGTTGCAATTCGGGATGATGAACGAGAGTTTGAAATCGAATTTTAGAAATTCCTGTAATTTTTCCAGATAATGCCGGACGACCCTAATGCCCCTTCCAGGAACTGAACTTGTCGGCTCAGAGGAACAAAAGTAATTTCCAGTTGTATCTAGGGGCAGGAAACGATAATTTGAAATTATATTTCAGGAACTCCACTAAACTTGCCGGATATTGTTTGAATTAGGAGAAAAGGCAAATGATTCGAGTACCCGCGTCCGGATTTTCATTATCTCTAGCAACTGAACTTGCTCGCGCTGGAGCATCCAAAGTCAGCTCCGTGTCCATTTAAGAGTGTGAAATGAGAATCTGAAATTGAATTTTAGGAGTTTCGATAACTTTGCCGGATAATGCCAGCCGACCGTATTTTAGACACACTGTAGCAGGGACTTACTTGCCTTAAAAGCCTTGGATCATGAAAACTTTGCCCCTGGTGTATTTCAAAACGGATAATCCGAATCTGATATTCAATCTGAGAAATAACAGTAACTTTGCCGGATAATTCAGGATGACCGTCTTTTACGCAAACAGGGGCAGGAGCCCACCCTTAAAGCTTGGCGCGGGAAAAGTGTATTCCTGGTGTAATTTGAGATGGTTTAAGCGAGTCTGAAATCGAAATATAGAAATTCCTGTGTTTTTGCCAGATAATGCCGGGGGTTCGGAATATTCTCGGACAGCAGTACCAGCCTATCTTGCCGACGTAAAGTGAGTGAGCGAGTGAATATTAACGTCGCACTGTTCAGCTACACGAGGGCTTTTGGCGACTGACCGCGTAATTTTGAACCATGCTCAAGTGACGTGGACGACACCTGAGCTGGCACCCTCTCTCCTAACTACCACACCACACCAACGGGAGGACGTTTGAGCTCTCGACAGATTTAAGGTGAATCACTCCCCTACGCGGCGGGTTTTCAGTGGTACTGGGATCGAACTCATGACACGCTAGCCATGCAAGATTTTAATGGCAACGAAAGAATTTTCGGTGTTGATGTTGTATTACTGTCTGGTGATTTCCGACAGGCATTAACAGCCATTACACGCTCTACTTTTGCTCACGAGATTAACGCCTGTTTAAAACAATCGTTTTGATGGCGAAATGTGGAAACACTTCGACTGACCATAAACACGCGAGTACATTTGCAAGATGATCAATCTGAGTAAATATTTCCTAACCAACTACTTAATATCGGAAACGGTGAAGTAGAACTTCATCCCCAATACATAATGCAGGAAATAACCAGACGATTTCTGTAATGTTCTTTATGCAAAAAGGAACTGATTGAGAGCGTCTTTCCGGGGATATACTGTATAATTATCTTGAAAATTATTGCCTCTGTAATCCTGTTACTTAATCAGAAAAAATGTTGATATTGTGATGAAATAACCTTTCAGACACAGGGCTGTTGCCAGTTGATTCAACGTTTTTTAAACCAATCGACACTATTGTTGATGAAAACAAAACCGTAAATTTTCCAACCGAGTTTTTGAATTCTCTAGATATATCAGGAATGTCACCACTTAATCTTCGGTTGGTTCCCTGGTTATTATCTGCGTAACTTAAATTCACCTAGGCAATGCAACGGTGCACGTTTGATCATTAAAAAATTATACCGGGAACTTATTGAAGCAAACAATTTGACTGTAAAGTTTGAACGAAAATTCGGTTCTGCTACTACGGAATTTGTTGCCACGTGTTCCACTGATACCGTCAGAATCTCTAATACCATTCAAAAGGCTTCAATTCCGATTCATTTGACTTTCGCGATGACCATACATGAATCTGAAACCGAACAATATTCATTTGATACTTGGACTTAGAAAATCCATGTTTCCTGAATGGGCAACTAGATGTTACATGCTCACGTGTGCGGAAACCGTTGAATCTATTTGAGTTAGCAAAATACGGGTTACCGAAAAATATTGTGCACCGATTAGCGATTAGTTGTATAAAATTATTATTTGTTATACTTTAAAATGATAAGATAATTTTAAAAATTGCAAAGAATCAACGTTATTCACCCCATTTATAAAACGAAATCTTCCTATGTTGTTACTTAACGACTTCGTTAGTAATTCTTGCATTATAATACACTCAAATTGGAGATGAATGAAATGAAAAATTAAAATAATTTGTTGTTTTATACAACCCTCCAAAAATTATAAATGAAGATTAATTTGACTGCATTGAATAGCTTAGAATAATATTGAACTAACGTATTAAAACAAAGCCACAGCAACGCGTGGCCGGGTCAGCTAGTATTATATATAAAGGCGTCAAATTAACTTGGGCCTAGAGCGCCATCAAGCCTCATTTTTTCCTTGTATTATGTTTGTTTTGATGCTCATTCGTCTGTAACTAGCTATTTGAAATAAAACATTTGAAAAAAATATTTAGATATCCTGTAATAACATGTAGATGTTCATTAATAAAAATTTTATGTTCATTGTATTTATAATCTTTTATTCTGAAGCTAGATTATTACACTTATTATAGTTAAATAGTGACTTTGCAATTTTTTATTATATATATATAATCTTTTTTAGTAGTATATTAATTGTAAATTTAGATGTGTTTCACATGAATGTACTGAAAAAATTGATATTATGCAATTCATTCACGTATAAAGTATTTATTCATATTTATCTGAAGTTTATATTTTAATTGATTGTGTCGATCTTTTATGTCTATGCAATGCCATTTTTTTTTAAAGCTATTTCATTTAATATATATAATTCTTCTATTATATATATTTTTTCCCATTGAGACCAAACGTAAAAAGTATTTGATTTAAAACGTAAAAATATTTGAAGGGTTTTTCCCCCTAATTTGCGATGAATTTCAAAAATATTGTTTTAATAGCCTCGATTTCTGTATACATTCTTTTAATTCTAGAGCCCCTTCAGTAATTATTTAATTAATTTTATTACAGTACAATTCTTAAATATTGTTTTATTCAATTGATTCTAAAATGTTTCTGTAATAGTGTGTTAAATTTAATCTAAAAAAGTAAATAATAGTATAAGATTTGATAAGGAAATTTTTCCATATTTTCTTAGTTGTAGGAACAATTTTAATGATAAGTTTGATATATTCGAATTACTAAATTAAAATGCCTCATTTCTATTTTATTTGGATCTTTAATGCTATTGAAATTCTTACTGCAAGGCACGTGCTGATTACTCTTAAAAGTAATATTATTAAAAGTTTGTCTAATTTATTGTTTGAAATTATCTACATTTCATTAAGTAAATACGATCAAAAGTTTTACAGAAGGTAAAATTAGAATTTCTTTGATTTGGTCTTTATTTATCATAGTACAGGTTCTTTATAAACGGTCTCCAAATTCTTCATAGCTAAGTCAAGAACAGAAAAAGCTAAGAAGCAAACTTATTTGTCGTCTAAATTCAGTGGCGCAACAGCCCATCTCAGTATTCGAGGCCATTGGGCGCTGGGGTGCATGAGCAGATGTTCCGATCAGGTGGTCAGCCTGAAGCGAAACCCCCAGTGTTTGGTCCCCAAGTAAGCTTGGTTCTCATTTTATCGACCCACTGATGGGATGAAAGGCTGAGTCAACCTTGCCCAGCCCGGGGTTTGAACCTCGGACTTGTGGTGTGGAAGCGCGATGCACTAACCATTCAGCCACTGGGCTTCCTTATTTGTCGTCACTATAGTAATAAAAATAATAATGGAAACCAAAAATATGTGGAATTTAATAATGGATTTTGAATATCAATCAAATGAATTAGATCATAAGTATATCTAATCATAGAAATTTCATTAAAAAGAACATATATGCATGGCTGACCATAAAATTGATTAAATCCTACTTGTATATCAATTTAAAGGCTGTCCTTTTAGTCAGCATTGCTTATAATACTGCAGCACGTATTTTTTTAAAGTTTTCAATATCTGTATGATTTTTTTATCTTTCATGTTTTATACTTTATATTTAAACACACAAATACAAAAAAGTACACATATATATATATATAAAAGGAATGCTTTCAATTTGTTCCACACACGTATGTATATATACATTTAAGAATAATAATATACCAAAATAAGCGGGAATAGAGTACATAACCATTTGCAGTGCAATTACTTAGTTAATAAAGATAATGATAAATTTTAATAATATTGTAAATTTTATGGGATACTGCTTAGACGAATATTACCCAATTAAATTTTATAAATGATATACTTAAAATAAAATGAGTTCGTATGATTCACACACGCATTTTTTACCTTAATATTTATGTTACTTAATCATAGATGTCGCTATCAGCTAACATGTTTTGATATTTATCGGAATTACTTGCATTTTATTAATTTTAATTTTTAAGTTTTTTTTAAAAAAATTATATTTTATATTTTATTGCACACACACATTATTCCAATTTAAATTTACTACATTTTTAAAGTATTCAAAGTATTTTTGATACTCTTAAATTATATTAAACTAAATTTTTACAAATTTTTTTTTAACGTTTCACAACAGTATTTAATATTTTAAATTTTATTTCCGACCAGTATAATAAAATTTATTTTCATAGTAGAATAGAATGTTATTGTGTGCATTTTAGTAATTGTCTTTCAGGAAATTTAATTACGTGAATATTCTTGCTACTTCTTTTTAATGCTCTTCTCCCGTAATAATACTTTAATTCTATTATAATATATAATTCTATTTTTCTTCCGTATCCCGGAGGTATAAGTATTACAGTTTAAGATACCAGATTGGACAAATACCATTATACCAGTTTGTAGAATAAAAACAAGTTATTTTTTTTAAAAAAAATTGTAAGTCAAGTAAGTACTTTGAATGGATGAATAGAAAGTATTTTATTAACAATTGAAAATTTGAACAAGATAAATATATAGAGAGAGAGCTAATAGTATATAGGAATTGGAAAAAGTAGGAATTATATAGGATTGAATTAATTCATCAAAAATCATGTAATTTAACTTTAAAATAAGCTTCCATGAATTTTTTTAAGAAATACAATTTTCTTCAAAATTTATATAAAAATCAGAAAATAAACAACCAACTTCTTGCAAAATACAGAACAAAAATTATAATCATTCATATTTATCAAACATATCATTTTTTAACCTGAAATACACACAATGCAGATCTTAGATTGAATTTATTGAGGTAATAAAAAATATTCTTTTAAAAAAACATCGAAGAAATTTTTTTTAGTTTATTTATTTGTTATGAAAGTTTTTTGAGATTATAACTACGATTTTTTTTTTAAATATATGTCTAGATCAAGCGTTCTTTGATTTTATATAATCCGTATCACTAAAGGTTCACTGTACATGGAAATTGCCAGGATTATTTGAAAATTTAAAAGGAATTACCATAGATAATAACTATACTGTGCTCGAATTTTCATTTGGTACAAAAGTTGATTTAAAATGTATTTAAACAAATGTTATTTCAAAAAATTTTGAAAAAAAATTATTTAGGTAACAATAAAATGTAATAATTTGATAAAAGCGTAATGGTATATATGTTATCCTTTCATGACAAGAAAAAAAATTAATTAGAAGAAAATCTTATCGTAACACATTATTTAGAGAGCTTTTGTCATTGATAAAAAGTGTTATAAAAGGATGTTATTTCGAAAATTTTTGAAAAAAAATTATTTAAGTAACAATAAAATTTAATAATTTGATAAAAGCGTAATGGTATATATGTTATCCTTTCATGACAAGAAAAAAAATTAATTAGAAGAAAATCTTATCGTAACACATAATTTAGAGAGCTTTTGTCATTGATAAAAAGTGTTATAAAGGGATGTTATTTGAAAATTTTTGAAAAAAAATTATTTAAGTAACAATAAAATTTAATAATTTGATAAAAACGGGATGGTATATATGTTATCCTCTCATGACAAGAAAAAAAAAATTAATTAGAAGAAAATCTTATCGTAACACATAATTTAGAGAGTTTTTATCATCATTGATAAAAAGTGTTATGAAGGGATGATGAATGCTGTTATAAAATGATTATACATTTTAGAATATCATCAATTACACTCTGAATCATTTATGCAATTTCACTCACATCCCACCGTTAACAATAACTGTTCTTGAAATGAATTATTTTTGGTGAAAGCAAATTTTTTCTATGTTTATTTTTATGCTTTCTTATTACACAAAATATTATCAGAATTTCACTACAAGTGATTAGTTGTACACGCGAGGGGGGGGGGGAGTTACGCCCCCCCCATTTTTGTAATAACTTGAGAGGGGAAAAATTATGTACATTATATAACCTCAAATTTCTCATTAAAGCAAAATCATTCCCTTTTAATAGCTCGTAAGCGTTGAAGTGATTCCTTAAAAAACATTTTTGGAGTAAATACAGACCTGAAAAAAAAAATACTACTCTTCTAATAAAGCGAGACACATGTCAACCACTCTTTCGAAATAAAAATTTTGTTCTGCTAAAAAAAATATTCTTCTTTATTGTACTTAGTCTTAAATCCTAAAACCTTTCACGTGAGCAGAAATTAAATTTTCCTCTATATTTTCGTAAAAGTAGTGTCATTTTCACACATTTCCGACATTGAAGACATTACCTCAAAATACTTTCAACGGCTACAAGGTTTCTTTTCAAATGTTTAATATTTCTAGTCATTGTACTGTAAAAAGAATCCATGCCTATCAATAGCGAATGTGTTCTTTGCAATTTGAAGAATCAGCGGGGGTAAACTTTCTTAACTTTTCCTTTTTAATTATTTCCCTCGACTGGTGGCTGGATGTTTCAACTCTCTCGTTATTTCATTAGTAACCAAAGTTTCAATCTGAAATTTATATGAAAAGTTATTTTTTAAAATAATAAGAGAATACTTGGCTTTTGTGGGGGGCAAAACCTTTCAAGCATTGAATTTTATTACAATTTCACTCCCTGATTTTTAAAATAAATCCTTCTTTGGAATAAAATGAAGGATAAAGCAATATATGAAGCTCTCGTAGGGTAAAGAAATTACAGTTACACCAACTTAGAAGATGGGGAGACTTACTTATTAAGAAGAAAAAATCAGTTATAATTTTATTATAATTTACTATAAATTACTTCCTCAATAGTATGAAAAAATTTCAAATACATTTAGTAATATTGAAAATAAATTACCAAGAAAGAGTAGTTAAAATGTGGTAAAACTTGGCGAACAGAGAAAGAGAGAGAGACGGCAACGAACAATGAGTTACGTTTATTTTGAAATGATACTCGCAACACAGAGCAAGAACAACATTAGTTCGGAAAGTTTCAGAACCATCGTGGCCACAGTGATGCACGAGAAAACATGTCAACTTCATGAACTTGAGCCTCGGTCAAGCGACGAGGACGTCACCCGAGCTTGGAACCCCTCTCTAAACAACCCCACCACGACAACGGGAGGAATTTGAGCTCCACAGATTCAACATGCATCATCCCCCTTTACACAATGGGTCTTCAGTAGCACCAGGACTCGAACCCGCGACAAGCCGGACACGAGTTTGTGACCATAACCCCTAGGCTACCGAGAGACCACCTCATTCAAATTAAAATAATTAATGCTTAAATATAGAAGTCAACCGATAAAATCTAACGAGGAATATAAATAAACAACTTAAGAGGACTTGGTAACCTTTGAACATTTTTTTTATTATTTATGTATTGAAAAATTATAATTTAGCATATCATATAATGTTCCTATTCAAAAAAATTGATACGAGATTAAATTTTTCACATATTATTGACTTAAAAGTTTATTTGTTTGAAAATTTTAAGATCCGACTCCTTTTGTAATTATTAATTTTTTGACCTGAATTTTTTTTTATAATATTTTTAAAGATGTCCTAAGCAATTTTAGGAATCGATTTTACAATAACTTAATTAGTTTTCGAAAAAAAATAAATGTTGATATGCATGCTTAAGTTCAACGAAAAAGCCACCCGCTCGCACAATATCTCTCCATTTTAATTTTTTTAAAAAGTATTCAGTCTACAGAAAAATGGATCCCTAATTTTGTTAAATGCTTTATATATAACACACAGGAAAAAATGGAATTTATTGGTAAATAATTGTGGAAGGAGTAGCATTTTGAACGCACTAATGTATTGAAAACTGAAAAACCACTTTAAAGTTTTTAATTCGGAAAAAATAATTATAATAAGCTTAAATAAATTTAAAATACCACTTTAAGACATTAGTTATATATTTCCCCTTAAAATAATTGCATTTTTTCGTATTTTTTCAACACATACATTTTTATAAATGATCAATTTTTAGAGAGCATTAATTACACAAGAAAATTCAAGAAAAATGTTTTTTTTTCTGTCGTGACAGAAATTTTAGTTTTTTTCTTCACATAATATTGAAGTATTATATTTGTATGAAAAACATATGAGGATTAAAAACTAAAATTATGAAATTATTAATATAAAATACTTTAATTCAAAAATTTTACATGCACACATTTCACAAAGAAAAAAATATTGTAATGCATTACATTATTGTACTGCCTCGTAATATCCTGCTTTGTATATTACACCTTATTTTTTATATAGTTATTATTTCTCTTTTTAAAATACATTTTTTATCAAAATGCTTTTTTTTTTTTTGCTTTTTTTCTAAAACGGGGGAGTGGACAAATTTCTTAATTTGTTAATTTACATTTTTCAAATGAAGTTTTATCCAACTTCTAACTTCCCGACATGCAAAGGTGATATATCAATCGAAAGATAATAATGCAAAGAATAAGATTAAATGAAAATTTAGAGAAACGATAGTTCGGTCATTTTGGGGTATGGAGTCTTTTTAACTAACTGCAGATGAGCGTCTCAATCACAAGAATGAAATAAATTAATACTTTTTTAATAAGAAAAAAAAATAAGATCGTATTAACATATTTCTTTCCTGTGGCTGACAAAAACATTACGAGAAAGAAACTCTAAGCTCTGAAACAGTTTCTTTTATTCAGCGGTCACATAACTTCTGTTCAATGAAGTTCTTATAAACACTGCAAATTTCGTAAATACAGCTTCTTCAATATTTGAAATCGTGCTTCGTTAACATCATTATTACTCATTATCATTTTTTTGAGTCTTCGAAGCAAATGAATCTTCCTGTTACTTTAGAACCGTAACCAATCCACTTGTAACTAATCTCTTTTCTTCATTTATGGCAATTAAACCTTAATCACGCTATACATATGAATATCCGCAATTTACAGAATCCTTTACGACTTATCTCGGTTTATTTCAGATCTTCGAATAGCATTGGACCTCGATAAAGAAAAAAAGTCTATAATGTTAGGTAGTAAAAATTATGTTGATCTATTCTTACTTCCCAATTATTCTTTCTCAACATGTTCGCTGTAATATTATTTAGGAATACAAGGGCGATCTTATAATTGGGTTCTTAAAAACAAGGATAAAAGTGATGAAAATATTTGGAGAAGGTTTATTGGTCGCTTTTGCAGATAATTGGAAACAATTAAACTGAAGGAAAACACTGCATTTCTGATAAGTGGACTGAATATTAGCTTAGCATTTCTTTTTTATTCCAAAGGATTAAATTCTTGACCTAATAGACCTAATTGAGAGCGGATAAGCCATAAAACTACTGTAGTTCGCGAAATGTTTCAAAGTTAATGCAATCATTTTATTAAATTTATGGCTACTAAAAAGATGTACTAAAATGTTCTAAAACGTTAAATTATATATAACAATGAATAAATTCATAAACATTACTTTTTTTCTTTTACTCTTTCCTAAAAACTGTTTTAAAGAAGTATTTTGAGAATTGTTTTCAGTGGGGAAAAAATAACAAATATAAACTGTAACTAACTGCTACTCCTTTTCCTTATGCTGAAATCACAAAAAAATAGGAAATTAAATAAAATTGGACCTGAATTTATTTCTTTACTTTTGTCAACTTTTCTTCGCTTCATTTAAACTTCTTAAATCCTTCAGATAAACTTTATTGAAATCAAAATGAGTATAATTTGAAACAGCTTTAAATTAAAAACATCTTTATACTTAGTTATGTTTATTGCTATTAGTTCATCTTGTTAAGTATGTTTTGCTTAAAATATACATATAAAAGCAAGTTTTTATGCATACTGAATTTTTATGCCCACATTTCAGCTTGAAATAAAACAAATATATCTATATACTTTAATCTACTTTTTCTAAGTCATAACATTAAAATAATACTTATTTTAAATTTAATGTCCCTCTAATTATATTTTTGCATACTGGAAGAAATTAATTGTATAGTAGATGAGAATGAACCCGAAAGAATTGATTTAAAAGTTAAATACGGTTAAATCTATTTTAGATGAATTGCTTGAATCCAGTAATGTTTAGTTTTTAATTGTGTGTTTGTAGGGAAATCTTATAAAACAGCAGAAAAAGGATAAATAATTAAAATGTGTTTAATTGTATCTCCTTACTATAAATATGGCTATTGACTGGAAGTGAATTGTGTAATCTGTTCAAATACTTCCAATAAATTTATGCAACTCTTTCTGCTTGTATATAATTCAAATGTTTGCTCTTGCCAAGTTAGAAACTTTTTTAATTTATATATTTCTTTGAAAAAATCCTCAAAAATGTACATTTAAACACAAACAAAAATATTTTAAATGAAAAAAAACTACTTATCGTACAGTTTTGAAACTTTGCTTCTATTTTAATGTGATGTAAATAAATATTTTGATGAAAAACTTAAAAGAATACACTTATAACACTAAACTCGAGGAGCAATCACGTTTAATTAATTTAAATATCTTAGAAATAAGGACACTTATCTTAATCCTTGAGTGCTCTCGTCTCCACTACTCGGATAATCTTTGGATATCTTCCAACTTGACTAAACTATTCAACCTCCGGTCGTTATCTTACTCACGCTTCTATATCCACTTTCAAACATCACACATTGCACCTATATATATATATACTCTACTACTAACGCTTAAATAAAAAAAAGTTCTAATTTACACAAACCCCGTCTTCTTCACAGAAAGCGTTTTTCAACTGAAATCATAGTTAAAAAGATTATTTCACCCAAGAGGCTTATTTGTAGAAACAAGAGGATAGACCCATTATAGAGTTATTATTTGAAAATTGCGTAGATTTCCACTTTCCCCAAAATACCTTATTTTGATTTCTACAACAATTAGGAACTTGAAATTTTTTTTTTTTAAATTACCATTGAAGCTGGAACACGTCCATTTAAAAGCGAAAAAAAATTGATTTTTTTTACTGTAATATTAAGGGGTCCAATCGTCCACTTTTAGGGAGGACAGTCCCTTTTTATAGGTTCTGTCCTTCCTCAAAAAGTGTCCTCCGTTTCAATATTTTAAACTAATCTGTTAATCTCTATATTCAAGTGCCGGTACAGTAAGAATTGTTGGAGATATTAATGTATTTTGTTCATAATCAGGCATCTATTTTTCACAAAACCATTAAAACAGTGTTTCTCAAACTTTCAATATTTGCGACTCAATATTCAATCATAATATTCCTCGCGCGCCCCCCTCCCTCCATAAAATAACAATGTATTTATTTCAATAATACTATACTTGGACTTTAAACTCTTAAGTGCCACCTGCGTATATAAACGTCTTGGTCAGCCAAAGTCTCCGGGCGTATATAAACGTCTTTCCGAAGTTCGATCTTTTCTGTGCACAGCTATACATAAAATTATTCCGAAGGCTTCAGAATGCAATTGAAGGATCTTTACAGAGTTTGCGAAAGATTTACTTATTTCAAAGAATTTGTTCCTTTTCCCCCCAAAAAAAACATCTCATACGCGCACCTACGTTGAAAACGGTGGAATTGGGGAATGAACTGCAAAACTTTTAATCGGCAGTTAAGGGATTAATTAGAAATCGAACAAATTATCAAGATAAGTGTTCATTTTTGTGTAGAATTTTATACTTGACAAATCCATGGAGTCACTGGTAATTACTAAACTAGCTCTTAACTTAGTATTGTTCAATTAATTATAAAATACACTGATGCATTTATAAGTGTATTATATCAGTGTAAATGTGTATTTTTTGTATTATGTCAGAATGTATTTTGTTTACTTTCAGTAAATTTATAATTTTTTAAAAATGATCTTTTGTTTTTGACATTTCATCATACTCGCGCCCCCCTTGTAGAGTTATCATGGCCCCTTAGGAGGGACGCCCCACAGTTTGAGAAACGCTGCATTAAAAGATTGATACTGAACATATTTCAGCTACAGAAGTTGAAGAAAAAACTACTCCTTTAATCATAAAAGGAAAATTGTCAGACTTAGAAGAATCGGATCCGGACATAACAAAAGTTTACCGAATTCCAAAACAACAAACTTGTTATCAAACATGTTTCCATTATGTCAAAGAATGGTCTGAAAGAAATATCACAGGAAATAACAGTTTTCAATTGTGTTTTTTGACCTCATCGCAAGTAAATTGGGCAGATATAGAAAATTGTGTTGAATTTTTATAGAAAGAAATGTCTGATATTAAAATTGATAACTATTACCTGTTTGAAGAAATTAGAAAACTGAATGTATACTCAAATTCTGATAAATTAGAAAAATGAGAAAATCAGCATGTTGAAATTGATAAAAGATGGGTGAAAATATTTAACCATTTCAAAAATGAACCCATTCCATATGAAAATTTAGTTACCCTTGCTGAATTTACGTTGTGCTGCCCTTTAACTCAGGGGTGGCCAACCCGTGGCACGTGGGAATCATAACTGAGGCACGCGAAGACTTATTGAAAAATTACAAAAAATTTATGAAAATAATACTGAATTAAGTGAATTGCAATAGAAAATATATAAAATAGTTTACACATATTATAAATTTATCCTCTGATTTCACACACAACGAGCCCTGAGACTTTGACATTTGAGCGAAAGAATCACATGTTTATTCTGGATGAAATCTAATAAGACTTGCTGGTATGTGCGGTTGGGCGGGCGTCTACAGTTGAACCCCGAGACGAGGCTAGCGAAGAGACACCCCAAGGCACTGAATTGGTCAAATCAAACAGCGCGCGCTTCCCCCGACTTCCTGTTACGCATTTTCATCCCTTTTCACGAAATCACTCCAACAAATATCCAGCAACCGAGAGTAAAGATGTTGGTACACATCAAAAATTTGGGGGTTTTCATTGGTAAATTACGACTATTACAACAAGGGCCATTAAATTTTTGAGTCACATGATTATGATCCCCAAACTTGATATTTTTTTCGTGAAGGTTTGATCACAAACATAACAATTTTTAGCATTATTATACAATTGCTTTTCTGATTCGGTAAGAGGTAATAATGGTTTTGGTTTTTTATAAAATTATCAATTTCTATTGCATCTTTTTCTAGCTTTTCAATAAAAATTTTTGGGGCACCTCTGTATACTACTGGGTCTTTGTAATGCCCCCTTGGCAACTGATAAAATAACAAAAATCTATTGGGACATGATTTTCATAAATATTACTGATACTTGTTGTCCTGATCCAAACTTTTCCTTTACCCATATTTATGAAAACCCCCAAATTTTTGTCAGTTTTCTTCCATAATATTTCTGGGTATGACGCCCATATTTTTATTAAGGAGTTAGGATATGATAAAAAGCAAATTAATTTAATTCCGAACACCGAAGAAAAATATATTCCTTCAGTAAAAATATTTCAAATGATTTTCAGTTAAGGTTTTTAGATTCTTTCAAATTCATGTCTTCTTGTTTGAAAAATTTGATAAAAACACTAAAAAAAGATGAATTTAAATATATGAAACATTATTTTGATTCAGAAAAAATAGATTTACTTTTAAGAAAAGGAGTTTTTTCGTATGATTATTTTGATAGTTTTGAAAAGTGTAAAGATTCTTGTTTACCACCTATTAGCAAATTTTACAATAAACTAAATGACTAGCCTATAAGTGTAGAGGATTATAATCATGCATGTAAAGTATTTAATGAATTTCATTTAAATAATCTTGGTGAATACTGTGATCTATATGTAAAAACAGATGCCTATTGTTAACAGATCTCTTTGAAAACTTTCGGAAAATATGCATGCAAACTTATAAACTTGACCCCTGTTGGTGTTTTACCACCCCAGCTTTATCATGGGATGCTATGTTATTACAACCTAAAGTAGCTATCGAACTGTTCACAGATTACGACATGCTTCTTTTTATAGAAAATGGTGTAAGAGGAGGTATAAGTCAGTGTTGCAATCGTTATGCTATAGCTAACAACAAACATATGCCTAACTTTAATCCAGATGATGAGATAAAATATTTAATGTACCTTGACGCAAATAATTTGTACGGTTACGCGATGAGTAAATATCTACCCTTAAAAGATTTTGTTTGGAGTGATGGCAACTTAACTGAACAGGATATTTTCAATTTATCAGATGACTCAGATGTAGGTTACATCTTGGAAGTGGATCTTGACTACCCTTCCGATTTGCATGACAAACATTCAGATTTTCCCCTTGCCCCTGAAAATAAACCCCCACCTAATTGTAGAGAACCTAGACTTTTAACTACTTTGGAACCAAAAACAAAATATATTCTCCATTATTCAAATTTAAAGCTTTATTTAAAATTAGGGTTAGTCTTGAAAAAAATTCATCGTGGTTTAAAGTTTTTTCAGTCGCCTTGGCTTAAAAATTACATAGATTACAATACAGAATTAAGAACTAAAGATGTAAATGACTTTCAAAAGGGGATTTTTACAAACTAATGAATAATAGCATATTTGGGAAAACGATGGAAAATGTAAGAAGAAGAGTAGTTATACGTTTATGCTCAACAGAAGAGCAAGCTCGAAAGTTAATAGCGAAACCAAATGTTAATCGTCGTACCATATTTTCTGAAAACTTAATGGCCGTTCATCTTTAAAAAAACCCAATTCTTAAAACCAATACAGGTAGGAATGGCGATTTTAGACTTATCAAAAGTCCTAATGTATTCTTTTCACTGTGAGTACATGAAGCACCGTTACGACTCGAAAGTAAGGCTCATGTATACAGACACCGATTCCTTTATCTATGAAATAAAGACTGATGATTTTTATAGTGACATGAAAGACGATATTAACTTATATGACACTTCAGACTATGACAAAAATAACATTTTTATGGTATCCGAACACGTTCGGAGTACTTTTTAACAAAATAGCATACTAAAACATTATAAATGCTCTTTTAGGACTCAATACCAATAAATATTACTATTTAACTATCAAAATTTAATATAAATTACCTGGATTTTGCAAAAATCACAAATATAAGTTAAATTTTAGCAATATTTTTGAAAAACTTCAAAGCAGTTAGAGAAAAAAGTAATAAACATATATTAGTTAAAGTTTTACGAAAACAAACTAGATGCATTTATCTAGAAAATGTGCTAAAATTTTAATTTTTTATTAAAATTTGAAAATTTTAGAGATGATTGAGTAAACATTATAACAAATATTACATTTTTTATGAGACTATTATTTAAATAACAAGCAATAACTCAAAAAGTATTCATATAATAAGACATATTTTAGTACATTCTCTAGAAAATAACGTAAATATCAGGTTTAAAAAGTTTTATAGAAATACATTCGTAATATTTGGAGTTATCGGATTCGCCATGATAGATTTTGAGCAATTTAAATGCCCACTTCTGGTAAATCAAAAACCCACACTTCCGGTTTTTCTAACTTTATAAAATTGATTGTAACTTGGCCTCTAGGTAGTGTAGAAACAAAATAAAGTATATTTCGTAAAGTCAAAAGATAGCTCTATATTCAATAAAATAAAAAACAAAAATATCTGTCTTGACTGAATTTGGTCATTTTCCACGTGTTCGGATACCTTAATTTACCTCTAGTTAACAAAAATGTCTTCGGGAAAATGAAAGATGAAAACAAAGGAAATATTATGACAGAATATGTAGGATTAATATCGAAAATGTATGCCTACAAAACAAACCATAAGATTGAAAAGCGGTTAAAAGGAATTAAAAAACAAACTTTAAAAAATAAAATAACATTTGAGGACTAGAAAGTCTGTCTTTTTAATCACAAATTAAAATATGTTGACATGAACTTAATTATATATATAGATCCAAATTTCATTCAATACACTCCATAAAGCAAAACAAACTTGCTCTGTCCTATAAAGATGACAAAAGGTTTATTAATGATGATGGCATTACTACGCTTGCTCATGGACATTGGTCATTGATGAATTTAGACCTATTCAATGAGCAGTAAGACATAAAATCCAATGATGACACAATAATGTGATTTTTGTAATGTAAATAAAAGATTGTAATGTGAAATGGAATGCTGCTTTTGTAAATAAACAACTTACTTTGTATCTTTTTGTGTAATCCTTATACTGAAATCAATTTTACAATTTGTTGTTCCCCTGTAATGTATATATATACGATTGTAGTGTAAAACGCAATACAAGATGTTGATTTCTGAATAAACAATTTACTTGTATCTTTACTGTGTATGTGTAATCATTATACCGAATTAAAATTTACAATTTGTTATTAAAGCAATGTATAATAAGTGTTTTTTTTTATTTCTATTCAATTAAGAAAAAAATAATTTAACTAAATGGTTATTGCAATGAATAGTTATATAATTTATACTCTTTGGAAAAGGCAAAGAGTTTGCTTTAAACACATAAACATAAATTTTTCCTTATTTTATACAAAATATATTTAAAATATCAGTTATGCTTAACATACGAAGATAATTTGTTTGAAAGACTTATATTGATATTTATCTTTTAAAATGAAACTCTTTCAACATAAATTAAACTAGAAAGCAGTATGAATAAAATTAACAATATAACCATATATATATATATAAAAAAAAACATTTTTTTTTTATTTCAGATTTATAAAAATAAACTTTTTAAAGCCAAATCTTGTCGGAAACTTATACAAAATATTTATACAGTACTTTTTTTCTTACTTTTGTATGAAATGTATTTAAAATATCATTTACGCTTAAACATTCTGAGATAATTTTTTTTTAATATAACCCACACTTATTTTTAAAAAGAAAGTATCTCAACATAAATTAAACTAACAAACAATATAAATAAAATTAACTCAAATTAAACATTTAAAAAATCCTTTTATTCAGATCCTCATAATATTCAAAATAATCAGGTGGATATGACATTTCTTTACTTCTCTTAAAATATTATCTAAGCATAGATTCTCCAAAAATTCTTCAGTTACATAATTTGTAAGTTCCAATAATAAAAAGTCGTCATTTTTTTTTTTCAAAAAAAGATTATTGTAAAAAACATTCAAGAAAGCGATTTAAATTTTTTTATTTCTATTCAATTAAGAAAAAAATAATTTAACTAAATGGTTATTGCAATGAATAGTTATACAATTTATACTCTTTGGAAAAGGCAAAGAGTTTGCTTTAAACACATAAACATAAATTTTTCTTACTTTTGTACAAAATATATTTAAAATATCACTTATGCTTAACTTATTAAGATAATTTGTTTGAAAGACGTATACTGATATTTATCTTTTAAAATGAATTTATTTCAACATAAATTAAACTAGAAAGCAGTATGAATAAAATTAACAACATAACCTTATAAAAAAAAACATTTTTTTTCTTTCAGATTTATATAAATAAACTTTTTAAATCCAACTCTTGTCGGAAACTTTTACACAATATTTATGCAGTATTTGTTTTTTCTTTTGTATGAAATGTATTTAAAATATCATTTACGCTTAAACATTCTGAGATAATTTTTTTTAAATATAACCCACACTTATTTTTTTTAAAAAAAGTATCTCAACATAAATTAAACTAACAAACAATATAAATAAAATTAACTCAAATTAAACATTTAAAAAATCCTTTTATTCAGATTCTCATAATATTCAAAATAATCAGGTGGATATAACATTTCTCTTACTTCTCTTAAAATATTATCTAAGCAAAGATTTTCCAAAAATTCTTCAGTTACATAATTTGTAAGTTCCAATAATAAAAAGTGCTAATTTTTCTTTTCAAAAAAGATTATTATAAAAAACATTCAAGAAATCGATTTAAAACATTCCACAGCTTAGTGTATATTTTAACCAATAGGTGGCGCCATGAGCACTTTAAACATTCCTATACAATTTTTTACACATTTAAAAAACAACTCAACTTAGCAGCAGGAGGGAAACAACTCAACTCCATGAAGCCTCCGCGCCTGCGCCTTTACAGCAGAATCGGCTTTTCTTATCTACTGACAGGTCGAATCTGCCCAAAAAGTCACCCTCTCTCAGGGGCGGTAAATTTTTAACATCTCCGATTTCCATCCCAGTTTCAGCTGCTCCTTGTAGTGCTGGAGTTTATAGGTATTGGCTTTTAGTGTGATTTCAGATAAAAGTTTTTCCGAAGGTGTTGGCTAGTTACGATTTTTGTAATGTCAAGAAATAATTCTGCAATATTTTGGGAGAGTAGTTGTTAATAAGGTAGAAGTAATTCAATCTGCACTAACTAGCCACATTATAAAGTAGAGGGAGTGAGAACTTGCATCCATGACTAATTAGAATGCTGGATTCGGAGCCTAGAATATTTGTAGCTTAACATCGGCAAATTGTTTCTAGCTGTCAGACTCGGTTGGTTTTAAACTCTGTTTTATAAGATAAGCTTTTTCCTTTTCTAAAATTGTTTTTAGATTTTAGCGTTGAGCGTAGTTGCTTATAATTTTTTTTATTTTCAATATGTTTATGGGTAAACCTTCGAAATTGAAAAGATATTATGAAGAGGATATTGCAGCACGTGATTTTAAAATTGTCTGAGAAGAACAATACTTGTTTACACATCAAAATGCTTCCAAGCCTGTTTGTTTGATATGTGGAATTTGTATAGCAGTTCCAAAAAAATTTAACTTGGATCGTCTTTTCAAACAACTGCATAGTGATTTCTACAGCAAATATCCTTTTGGATCAAATTTTCAAATCTTGTTCCAGAAGAGAAAAGACGAAATGGAAACCATGGTAAAGGATTCTTATGAACTTTCTTTGTTGTTAGCCAGCAAGAAAAAAAAAACATTCTGAAGAAGGAGATAATAAAAAGTAGCCTTTTAATTTTCGCCCAAAATGTCGGTGATCTAAATGTCAAAAATATGGTTGATAAAATAGCTTTATCTAGAAATACCATCATGCGTCGTATAGATGACATGGGCCAGGATGTTAGAACGCAAATTGTCTCTAGTCTTCAAAATTGCATAAATTTTGGATGAAAGCTGTGATATCACAGACAATGCGCAGTTAAGCATCTTTGTGCGTTTCACGAACAATAATTTTGATACTGTGGTAGAATTTCTTGATTTGCACCAACTAGTTTTAACTACAGGTGAAGACATTTTTAAGGAACTTAAAAAGGTAATTGAAGTCAACAAAGTAGAATGGACAAAATTAGACAGTGTTTGCACAGATGGAGCGCCTTGCATAGTTGGCAGAATAAAAGGTTTTGTGGCATTGCTTAAAAATTATTTGGGAAGAAAAGTTTTCAAGTATCATTGTATTATTCATCAAGAAGCTCTTTGTGCCGGACTTAAACTTGTCTTTCGTTTTTGACCCCTTGGTGCGCTGTATCAACAAAATACGAGCTCGTGCTCTGAATCGACGAAGATTTCGAATGCTTTTCCCCGAATAAACGGAAGAAAATGGCGAGTTACTCCTTCCCTGTCTTTCCAAAGGAAGTTCACTTACGAGATTTTGGAGTTTGAGGGAATGTGTTTTAGAATATCTGGAAGAAAACAATGTACTACCCAGTGAATGCTCACTCCTCAGGAGTGAAAATTGGCTGTGGGATTTGGCTTTTCTTACCGATATAGTGGAACGTTTAAACAATTTAAATTTAAGATTACAGGGGAAAAATTGTATCTTTACTGCCCTAGTTTGTCATATCTTTATTTGTGAACAAACTTTTGCTTTTTTTGTGGTGATTTTAGAGAGAAAAAGTCAACTCATTTCTCATTCATGCAGGGGAATTATCTTTTAAAGTTATTATTGTTCCGAACTGTGATAGATTTCAAAATTTAATATCCATTTTGCAGGATTCTTTCAGAGCCAGGTTTGAGGATTTTAAAGATGATCAAAAAAATACTGAACTTATCACTAATCCCGTTTCGATTTCTCTTCAAGATATTAATTGCTACCCACCTCAGGTACAAATTGAAATGATTGACCTACAGCACCATATTACTCTAAAAAGCAATTATAAGGAAATCATTTTAACCGCAAATGATCCGAATTACATCGAATTTTGGAAATTTGTGCCACAAAGCAATTTTCCAAATTTACATGATTTAGCGGTCAGATATTGTTATAGGTTTGGATCAACATATGTTTGTGAAGAAATGTTTTCTGTTTTATTATGAACGGGTAATTAAATCAAAATATCGCTCAAAATTAACTGATATGCACCTAATTTTGTTAACATCTTCACGAACTAATCCAAATGTAGATGATTTAGTAAAAAAACTACAAATCCAAAAGCCACATTAAGAAAGTACTACTTCTTAATAATAATTTAAAATTAAATGTTTCAAGTTGCTTATTTTTATTTTGTACCTAAGCTGACTGACTGATCCTGTAAAAATTTATCAGCAACAAAATATAAATCTCTACTTTTGTTTTATTTGTTATATACCATATATATATATATATATATATATATTTTACATTTCACTATATAGAACACTTGCATTTAAAAATATGTTTTTGGTGTAAATAACCCATAATTAAGCCTATAAGTAATATTTTTTAGTTTGTAGGAAAAGTTGGAAGTGGCACGCGTAATTTTTTTTATCATATTGTGGCACGCTTCCCAAAAAGTTTGGCCACCCCTGCTCTAACTGATGCAACAGTTGAAAGAGTTTTTTGAATTGGTAATGATTTTTTTTTTTTTTTTGACAAGTGAGAAATCAAGATTGAATGTTGATACTTTAGCTGTAACACTTACCATAATATTGAATATGTAGAATATGTCTTGTTCCGAAATTATGTATGAATATGTCTAGAATTTTATGAAGGATATGTCTTGTTGTGAAATCTTATTCCAAAGTATTAGAAAATGATATATTGACAAAATTCATTCACTGGAAAAATATTCGTTAAAGTGAATAATTAAAAGAGATGTAAGAGTAATTAGTGTATTTTTGTTTGAATAAAATGTTTCATATATTTGCGTTGTTCTTTTTTTTTTAAATTTTTCATCCTCCTTTGCATTGTAAAAAATTAGTCACCTTAGTAATATATATATGAGGTCTTGCATTCTTTTATTTCCTATCAGAGAAGCTGTCTCATCGTATCCGTAACGGATAAATCTATATTTGCTCATACTTGCACATGTGCGTTGTCTTTTGTATCTCAAGAGTTCGTCCTTTTAGTTAGTGATTTCACCATAACATGCAACTAATTTTTTCTAAATATTTGCTGTATTCAAGTTATTTTATTATATCAAGATCAACCACAAAGGTATTTTTAAAAAGCGTTAAGAACAATTTAATAAAAGCAAATGTAAAAAAAAAGCGAGTAATGAATGTAACATCGACAAAAAATAGTGTTGATGAAATTAATTTATCTGAAAGAAAGTCGTAAATAGGGTTGTTTCGTAATCAAATAATGCTTATTTCTGATATGTGATGGTGGATATTGATATTTTAGCCTGTGTTTTTCGAAGTTGTGAAATGTTGTAACGGTGGAAAAAACCGGACTTAGAAGATTGTTATTGTGAATAAGATTAACTTTGGTGAAGCTGTTCAATCTTATTCAGAATGACCTTTAGGTAAATATGATTTTTTTTATTTCAAAGTAATTTTACAATAATTATAAAAATTATGAAATTAATGCTAGATCAGTGCATGCTATACTAAACTCAGTGACGCAACAGCCTAAGGAACCAAGACCTACTGTGCCAAACTCAGTTTACGTGACCATGGGTGCTGAGGTGCATGAGCTGTTGTTCCATCCAGGTAGTCAGTTTGACGCGAAAACCCCTAGTACTTATTATCGACCCACTGAAGGGATGAAAGGCTGTGTTGACCTTGTCCAGCCCGGGATTTCAACCCCAGACCTGTGGTCTAGAAGCACGATACGCTACCACTGTGCCAATGGGCTTCGTATGCTATACTATGCAATGCAATTTAGATATGCAGATATGAAGTGTAAATTTAAAAAAGCAGAATAACTTGGAGAGACTTTCTATCATAAAAACAGTTAATCTATTTTTGTCGTGGAGGTTATGAGACCAGTTTTTAGAGAGTTATTAAATCCAGAATTACTAAGGAAATGTTTATTTGGTAGTAACCATTGAAACTGTGAGTAATGTGATATGTTTTTGTTTATCAAATAGAAATCCTTTCCTTAGGTACATATACCGATATAGTAATATTAATTTAGGTAATACGTAAAAACTGCATATTTTGTGAAAATTGGACCATAAGCTTAGTGATACAAGCTATGATTCGCCTCTATAAACATAGGTTGATAAAAACGAGAAAAGCTTGCTGACAAAAATAAAAGAGGTTTGCACAGAAAAGTCTGAAATGAAATGT
Source organism: Trichonephila clavata (assembly GCA_019973975.1). Lineage (NCBI taxonomy): Eukaryota > Metazoa > Arthropoda > Arachnida > Araneae > Nephilidae > Trichonephila > Trichonephila clavata. The sequence continues at coordinate 72,024 of BMAO01005428.1, forward strand.
AGATTCTACTCGTATATTGTATGAGGCAAGAATTTTGGGATGGGAAAAGTAGCTTTACTTAAACTTGATTCCTCAAAACGTGATTCTTTTTATTGATTCTTTACTCGATGTACCCTTTCTAAGAAACTACTGTTCATAAGCATGTAATTTTCTTTCTGGCATATTCATCATATTTGTTAATATATACTGAAATGGCACAAACAAAAAACACAAATTAAAATTTTTACAATTTTTTTTTTTTTTTTTTTGCTTGAAAAAAAAGAGACTAATTTTACTATATCGAATACAATATTTTACAAATTAATAAGCAAACTCAAAATTAGTAAAAAGTTTATTTCAGTGTAATGTGACAGATGCATTTAACTAGTATAAGAATTTTCAAACATATAACTACTACAGATTTTGAAAAAATATGCACCGAAAAGGGCCATTTGTTACAATGTCGTTAGAGAGGATTTCAACACTCCTTAAAAAAGCTTTTAAAAAAAATGTGCACGAATTTTCATCGTTTTTTGAAACTTTTCACGCGTTACAAATCATATTAATTCTTTTAAGAAAATTAATCAAAATTTTTTTAAAATGCTCTTAAAATAACTATAATAATAAAATGTATGTACAAAAATTGATAATTGTACGACTAGCCGTTAACATTACAAATTACCATTAACATTATTAAAATAGAGTAAATATTGTGGGAAGTAACCCCATTAAAAAATTCCCCATCCTGAAAAAAAATACTTTTAATCCCAGAAATTAAACCAACGTTTTTGTATTCGGAAAATTATCACATAGACATTTTTAAATTCATATTTTACAGAAACATGTTAGTGTTATGCTTTTTGTAACCAAACGTAAATAAAATTACTCTCACTTAGTTTGCAACAAATTGAGCAAATTTCGCTAATTTAATAAATTTTTGTCTCGGAAAATAACATTTCTTGAAACACATACATTTCGCCTTGGAAGTATTAAAATTAATAATCGACTTTTTTGATGCACTTTTACTATTTATCCGTAAGAAAATGTTAATTCTAAAAATATAAAATTCAACGTTTTTTAAAAATAAATAATTAGAACTTTTCCATGTTAACTTTTTAAAATAAAATATCAGATCCAAAATTTGAAACTAAGCTTCTCAACCAGATTCGCTACCCAAAATCACGCACACACAGTCTTTAGGGTATTGTGTAGCCTTAAACAGAAAAAAGGTACATGCATTAAAAGAATCAAATTAAATTTTTTAAAAATACGTTTTTTATTTCTTATTTTTATTTTTATTTATTTGTTTCTTTTTTTATTTGTCAAATCCATTTTTGCCAAACTTAAGAGTCCAAAACAGTTTACAAGCATACAATTAATGTGTCGATGCAATGATCGATTCGCGAATTCTTTTGTACTGTTTGCAACAAGAAATCAGTTGCTGAATTGTTAAGACTCTTTATAGGAGCCGATAGGGTGATTTATGCCTTCTCGATTGGTCCTAATTGAGCCATCGAAAGATACTGCACTAGTGATAAGCGAATCAAAGACTTCTTGATGGCTTATCAGTGACGTCACAATAGCCACGCAAGGGTCGAGTGATAATAAAGTCCTGTCCTGTATGCATAATTCATTTAGTACCTAACGCTGCCTGTAACTCTATGAACTGAGGAGAGTGAATAACTTGTCAGTTGAAAGAGTGTTATGCTCGCGACACATACGTTAAATGCCTGTATGAACTGGTGAAACCCCAGGGGGAGTAAAGGCACTATAATAGAGGAAAGGGCATCTAGACCCCCACAATGCTGACTAAAGCTTATTTACGTATTCAATCGTAGATGCATGTTACTGATACCCATAAGGTAGTCAAATGCATGAGGGACGCACATTACTCTTGAGGAAAGAGAAAAATATCGCATCAGTGTTTCAGCCATTCCCCCTCCCCGTTGGTTGAACGCTGAACCGCTCTTTTCAACAAATTGTCATGTATTCAATGATTGATATTACTTTTACAGTTACTCTAGATCACGATAGTTCAGAGACGAGAGTAAGATAACGTTGGTTTACGAATTTTTACTTAAATGAATAAGAGTATAATTTGAAACATTACTTCCTACAATTCTTTGTGTTTTTTAACCGATAGAAATCACGTAATTTATCTCAACCAAAGCTCAGTTTCTTTAAATTTCACATCTTAATTTTCCTTAAATCTTTTTCATGTACAACTTGTTAAATCGTTAAAAGGGTTCTGTGCATAATTTTCTAAGTTTTTCCTTTAGTTTAGTCCTTTGCTTAACATTATACGAGATTTTATTAAGTTTCTTTAATCAATATTAAGAACAGTCAAGACAAGTTAAGATACTGAGTAAATAAATAATGTTTAAATCTATCTAGAAAGTGTATCATACTCAATATACCCTTTCTCAAATCTTACCGCCTATTTATGTTACTTTGAAAGATGTTCTTGCTTTTATCTTACACTCATGAGCTAATACATCTTTTTGCATTAATATAATAGAAGTACTTATACACCGAATATTAATTTAAAAAATAAACCAACTGCATGGTAACCAATTTATGTACATTACGTTAGTGGCTCAGGAATTTTACCGTTTTGAAAGGATTTTGTTTTTACTATTTTTGCAAAATTAGACGTTCAGTTAAAAATTTGTTAAAAAAATTATCGCATGTACAAATGCGATATGGTTTAGAGAATTTATTTTAGAAATAAAACTAAGAAACTCTTTAAAAATAATACTAATCAATTGGAGCAGATCGATTAGCAAGCGAAAGGAATATATATATCACACTTTAAAACTCCTTCTTCAGGATTAGTAAGTTCCTTATAATTAAGTTTACAGATTTATTTTTAAGAATATCCTTACGTTTAAAAAAAAAGAAATATAATAATGGATACTAAGAAAATATTAATTGAAAGAAAAATCAATATAAATATATTTTTAATTAGGAAACAAAAATTAATTAGAAAGTTTTAAAATCAATATTACACATTCAAACCAGTGGCGCACACAAGGGAGGCGTCCTGGGGGTCCGGACCCCCCCCCCCAAGTCCTTGAGTTTTTTCGATTGATGATAATCCTATTTATATATAACGTAAAATTTAATTAAGTACTTGTAATTAACAATTTATTGCATTAATTAATGCTTATTAATTCAATAATTTATTTTTTACTGTTTTTTGTTAACAAAATCGACAAAATCAGACGAAGTCTTGAGGTATGATACAAGTTGGGGAACTTTCGACCATGAACTCCCCCCTTGAAAAATTTTTGTGTGTGTGTGCGCTACTGATTCAAACATATCAACATATTAGGGTTTTAAAACCAATAATAATCTTAACTTATTTATAAATCACTTAATGAAAAAAATAGTAATCAAATGATTTCTGATAGCAGAGATTTTCCTGTTATTGTTGTTTTGTTGCATTTTTCAACAGCCATAATTTGCATTCCATTTTTAAAATAAAGTTCATTTCATTTTTTTAAAACACATTTGAAGATTTCTCTTTACACGGAAGAACAATTTACTGTAGGACTGAAGTATGAAAGTGTATATTGGACGGAAATACAAACTAATCAAAGACGTCGAGAATCAATGTCCTCCTGGTTGTGTGACTTGCTTTTAAATTGAACAATGAACAACTAAATCTGTCGCTATAGACCAGGGCTTCGAACCGTAATTTTTTCATTCCTGTTTTTGTTTCGGTTCAACTAAAAAAATATATATCGGTTCAGTTCCGGTTTTCATTCCGCCAAAAATAATGATTTTTGGTTCAATTCCGAATAAATAATTTAATTTTATGTACATTCTTATTTGTAATAAAAAGATAATTCTATCATAAGCACAAATAAAAAAATGTAATTCTACCAAAATTTAGAGGATTTTATTCTTTTCTTAACCAGCATGTACGATACAAGCGATGAGCAGAGAACGGTGAGCATTGACATTGTTATCTATTATCAAAATCGCATTTGACATATAGGTTCACGATTATGTGTACCCTCTCGTCACTTACACCGTGCACTTGGACTTGCAATAATTATGTAAAAAATATGTTTGACATATGAAAATTGCCCCTAATTATTAATATATTTTCTAACGTGGTTTCACTGAGATTACTTCCGTTGTCTGCTTCTAGTTCATCCACCTAATTAAATCTGCCTTCTACAAGTTGTTTCATTCGAGAAAAGCACCAGTGAACATCAAAACAGGAAATTGAGAAGCACTGTACATGTAATGATGACAATTATATGGTTGACCTTAATGAGGAAATTTTGTTTAATTGGTTACTGTAACAAAATGACTGAAGATATATCGAACCGAAATAAACCGATACTTTTTTTCCGGTTCAGTTCCAGTTTTCGTTCCGACTAAAATAACGGTTTTTTCCAGTTTTCGGTTCAGTTCCGGCTCAAAGTCTTTTTATAAACCTCATTTAATGAAAGGATTCGTGTAAATGTAAAAATAACAGCAACTGATAAAACTTAACTGCTTGGAATCAAATGAAATTTCGAGAAAGAACTAGTTTAATAATCGCTTTTGTATGGTTTAAACAGTAATGATCTTTTCAAGAAAATAATCCAACTATAAATCGGGCCAAAGCAGCTCCCAACAGGGATGCTTGTTTTGGTAATGGTTATCACTTAGGCTGGAGGGAAGGCTACAGGTCACCGAAAAGTCTATCCGAAATTGTATCCTCAATTTTACACCTCATTGGTGACCAAAAAAATCTTCTGTCACAGACCGTTACTAGTGGCGCCAGATTGTTAAGGTTTATCAATCATGTTTTCTAGGAAACTCAGCAAACAGCCTTTTTAACCTTTCACCCAAAGCAAAAGGGTTATGGGGTGCATATTTTAGAATTCGTTTCAAATTTTGTGATATAATCTCAAGTGATTGCTCTGGGATTTTCTAATTTTAAAGAAGTTATAACTCTCACAAGAGGTGTGAATATTGGGTAAATTATACTTCGGAATATTTCTAGTCCTCCTTCCCCAGATATAATTACTTTGTTTGTTTTTTTCAGAGCAGAATCGCCTTAAAAACTGGAGAGTTGGCTATTTTCGATAGACTCTAGTATCATACTATTTTTATATTGGCTTACCTGTATCAGTATCATAAAAAAGCAAAATATGCTTGATTTTTAACTTCTAAATTGTAACCACTATAAAAATGCACCGGTAACAAGGGCGCACAGAAGGTGGGGGGGGGACCCCCAATAGCCCTTGTATTTTGTTGCTTTTTTTCGATTGATGATTATTTAATGTACGTAAAATTTAATAATGTATTTGTGTTATTAACAATTCATTTTATCAATTAATGCTAATTAATAATTCAATAATTTAATTTTTATTGTTTTTTGTTCCCCAAATCGACAAAATCAAAATAATATGTTTAGCGGCTTATTGAGGTATGATACGAGAATGGTGGACTTTCAATCCTGTGCTCCCCCCCCCCTGAAAACTCTTTGTGTGCGCTATTGGTTAATTATTTTGAAGGTATAACTGTAAAAAAAAGACTTTATCGAAGATAAAGTAAAAGAATTTATGAAGTAAAAATGGAATTGCAAATCAAACTAAAATTATGGTAGTAATCTTTGTTGGTAATTTAGTTATAAATAATAATGGGATAATAGTACAATTTCGAATTACAATGAGAATAAAAGGAATATTTATGAATACAAATAAGTTTCTAAGAATTGTTACTTAATCTATTAGCTTGACGCGAATAATTTTATCAATAATATTTCCCCAACGTTTATTGAAACTTAAGCATATATTATATATCTTGTTTAAATGGGTAACATATCTTAACCAAATTTGTGAATTCAGGTTTTAATGTTCTTGTGAATTACTGTATCGTAATACAATAGACATTAAAATGAGTCCACATACTTGTAAAAAAATTCATAAAAATGTTAATTAACAATAAAGAACAAATAAGAGAATTTTTAACAGTACTTAAACTTCCATTTCAGCTGCTTTTATGACAAAATAGCTTTGCAGAGATGTAGCCATTTCTTAAAATTAATTTAACATTAATCGGAAACAATGTTACCTTTCTAAAATAGCATTTAGTTAACTTTTACAAGTAATCTATAGTAAAAACTAGTTTTTAGCACTTTGCAATATGTTAACAACGGCAGTAATTTTATCTCAAACAAATGTAAGTAGGCTTTTAAATTTTTCTTTATTCATCTCCAATACACAAGATTCTAATTACTAATGCAATTATGACTCCAAGCTATTGTGTTTTCGCGTTGATAGACGTGATCAAAGTTCAAATTTCTACGATAGGGCTGAGAACGAAACGAAAATATGTACTTAAAATGCATAGAAGGTAAAGTACTCGAATGGTTCAACACAGGCCTTTTTATGATTTCTAATTTTCTTCTCTTTTTTCGATCAAAATCTCAGACCACAGTAGTCGGTGGACTTTTAATACAAAAGATCCACGACATTATAGAGGTGGTAAAAATCTCTAAGCGCATAATTTATGAGATGCCAAAGTGGCATAAAAATTGTTCTTCAATTGAAGACCTGGCTATTAAAAGCAGGTGCTGCCAATTAGAGTTGGTGAGCGAGGGAACGGAAGATCGGTTTTACTGCTCCCTTGGCACGAGGAAGTGGACCTTATTTCGCCAAGAAAGCTATCGGACTTGTCATTGAGTGCTATCTCTCTGACAAACATGAAATAGGTGATTCTTTGATTACGGGTGAATGTGGCATCTTTCGAAGGCCACCCGGTAAGTAGATGGTAGGTAACTTGTAACAGAAGCAATAAAGAAATTGCAATGCCCGCACACCCACTTAACTCAGAAACTAAGAGAAACACTTAGAATATTTTTAAATAATAAAAGCTTAATGATTAAGAAACAAACGTATTTCAATGGATTATTATTATTATAAGCTAATTTATAAAAATATCGGCCGTCCTCATATTTATGCGTTATTATTTAATATATCTTAAAATTCTATTTTACTAGTAATTAATGACATTATAAGTATGGCATTGAGTAGAATTTTATATATATCACAGAACTTACTGTATCCACTTTAAAATTTTTTGTACTTTATTGTGTACTAGTGTATGTGTATTGGCCATATGGCTCACATATTTTCTGTGAATTCTTAATTGATTAGAAATGAACAACTCTATACCAGGAGGGCAATTATTTCGGCTTGACTGTGTGGAAGAGAGGATAATATCGGAAAACTACATTTTTTTAAAAAATTATTGTCTTCATTAGGTAACTTTGCGTCTCACAAAAGGTATAAATTGTACCACAAAAATAAAAATATATAAGTTGGATAAAATTGTAGCAGTTTTATTCACAATTCAACTATTGTTCTCATTATTATCTATAGCTACATTTAGTTTTAGAATCAGTTTAATGAAACAAATATACCCTATCACACTTTTGAACATTTTTTTTTTTTTAATCAGGAGCAAGACCGCGCTTGTTGAAATTCGAATCACAGCCTATAAGTTAATAGCAACCAACATTTATTTACATTTACACTTTGTTGATCTTCATCTAAGAAAAACTTTGATCACAAACATATCTTGATCCCCAAGAAGAATATTTTCAGTCAATTTGGTTTTCCAACTGTCTAAGCGAGCTATAAAGAACTCTTTGCCCAACCTGATATATACACATCATTCAAAAGTTTTAGATTAAAAAATTCCTCAAAAAAAAATTAATGATTGCATAACTCCATAAAAAAGGAAATAAAAAGTTATGGTAAAAAGTATTATTTACGATAAAAACACAACAGAATGATTGTGACTATAGTATCTTGTACGTTTTATTCTAGTTTCCTTAAAGTCATCAAGATGTCTCTTTCTTAGGCAAAGGGCGCCTATCAGCATACACACAAAAATAATCTATGTAGATGCTTCTTGGATAAAACGAACTATATGGGAGACTCTAGAAGTTTATTATCCGAGTTTATTTTATCTTATAAGACCTCAGATAGGGTAAAAAACATTTGAAGACAGTTTGATTCGTAAGATGAAAAAATGAGTGTCTCGGTCTTATCTTTCTCTTTTTCTCCTTTTGTTTTTAATAGGCAATCGGAATTCGAGAGAACAAAACGTCTGAAGAATTTTTCAATTCGTTATCTCATGAGTCTTATCCTATCTCCTCCCTCCTCGAGGATAGAAAGCAGGAAGGATGTGTAGATAAGGGTGAGTTAATATCGTGATCAGTGGATGAAATATGATAGTAGAAAGTATTCACACCAGAGTACTTGCAACGCGTGAATATCATTTCAATGTGTCAAGCGGGTTTTTTTTCGCTTACAAATGAACAGTTGTTAAGAGATACAAATTTGAAAAGCTTTTTTTCAATTATATTTCTATTATTACTTTATTTATTTAAAACAGAGATCAACAACCCTCAAAGATTACAAAAAAAAATCAGTTTTTGTCTGAACTTTTATGTGATGCTTATTATACGTTACAAAACCACACTATCTAAACTTGAGATGGAAGGCAAAATAAGTCTTTTTAAATTATTACGATTTTAGCGAGTTAATATTGCATTGCAGTTCATTACTAAGAGCTTTATTACGATTTGTGATATGTTTGATTTAAATCCAGAGAACAAATGACATCTATTTTTATTGTAATAGAGATGAATTATTTTACATTGAAATGTAAAAATTATGCTGAGATAGTAAATCTTTGTGATTTATTTTTTATTTCATTACAGATAACATAGATGCTTAAAATAGAGAAATTTAAAAGGGTTTTTTTAATAGCGGTTCATTGTTGATGGCTAAACTAATTGTTTCAAGACTGACATACTAGAAATCGCAAATAAGACTTTTTTTGGAGGAGGGATATCTCCTTGAAATATTTTTAATTGGGAAAAACTATAGAGTATATTTCAGAAAACCCTTTTATCAAATAGTAAATATGTTTCACCAGACCGCTAAGAATAAAGACATAATTGTTCAAGTGCCTCAACGAAATTGACCCAGTTTCGAGAATCGTATACATTTTTTCAAGAGTTGTAAGTTTTCTATTCTTAATTTAAGTGTAAATGATTTTCTACGTTTCTAGTAAGGCATTTCTAGGAAAAGAATTCTAATGGTTAAAAATGTTAAAGAATTATATAACTGTTCAAAAATAAAGGTTTTCATTGAAGTTTTGTGTTAAACAAAATCATTTAGTGCACTTTATTATTAATCAAGTTGTGTGATTTCGAGTTTTTCAAAACATCCAATTAAAGAACGCAGTCTTGAGAACTTTTTCTTAGACTTTTCCATCTAACTTTTTATGCATTGATACTTTTAAATTTAAAAAAATTTATTGACAAGTAAAAGTAAAGCAAGTTAAAAAATTAAATCGATATCGAAGTGAAAACCGTCATTCAATAAATGAATCGAGGCACAAAACATTTTCATATCGTAACTGCAATTTTGAAGGATCATTTTTCACCAATACCAAAACATGAACATAACTTATTTATTACATTTGTAGATTTTTTACTGAACTTAATTGATTCTTTATTGAACTAAACATTTCCACATTTCCCATCACTGAAAAATTTAATTAGTAAAACTTCTATACAAGGAGTGAATTAGGGTGTAATACGGTTAAGAGCCATTGTGGCTAGGGTTTCTGACTTCCCGGATTTTTCCAATCCCGGGAATATAATTGTTGTTTCCCCGAAATTCCCGAAAATACGTCAAAATTTAAAAAATTTAAAAACAGGTTATTTTTAAATAATATCAATAATAACTATATAAAATAAGAATACATATAAACTCCAAAATATTTATATTCATATATATTCCAAAATTAATTCTGTTCAAAAAGGCACACAAATTGTTCAGTATACGGAAAAAAGTGTTACAATTAAAGATTTTGTAAACTAAAAATCTCGAAAAAAATTCACCCCCATTTAAAAAATAATTCCTAAAATTGATGTTCCTTTACTGACTCGCATGCGTTTAAAAATTAATCAGTTGATGTTGAATCAATTATTTTTCTAATGTTACTACTAAAGAGATAAATATTAATGTATAAATACTTGAAAATTTATTTGCTACTAAAGTATTTATCAGTTACGTACGTTACAAATATTAATCATTGTATTTAAGGTATCCGACTGGTTTGTATAACTGAAATTTTGCTTGTGTAACCGATTTCTTGCTTATATGGAATAGCTATATTGTTGTTACAAAAATATAAGTAAATATTAATGTAAGAATCTCGCATGAATGTTTGGTTAAGAAAAGTAATAAAAAGGAAAGTTGCGAGATTGATTAAAAATATATTCCTCCAAACTGTTTGGGGGTTCATTTCCTTTTTCAAATTGCTGATTCAATTAAATAATTTATAATAAAGACAAGTATCCAAAAAAATTTTTAAAAAACAAGCCTAAAAAATAAAAACATCTCAATAGATTTTGTATTTGTTCGTGGACACACAGGCATTTTTGGAAATGGGTGGGCGAATTGGCTTGCAAAGGATGCAACCAAGAACAAAATTGACATTGCCGTTAATATTCCTAAATCATTTTACAAGATTATGAAAGAAAGAATGGGGAAGTCTTGGAATCAAGAATATATCACATCAAATCAAGGGAGAGTAACAAAGAAATTTTTTTCAACCATTAATAAGAGACTGCCCTGCAATCACCCTTTTATACTAATACCAAAATAACCCAATTTCTAACTGGTCTCATGGCAACTTCAAAAGCTACTTGAACAGATTTAATTTAGTTCCGTCATCTTCTTGTGATTACGATATTGGTGGCGAGAAAAATATAGAACATGTGCTCCTTCTGTGTTGCAAGTTTGAAAGAGAACGAAATATCCCAAGACTGGCGTTTAAGGGACTTAATATAAATTGGCCTCCGAATTTTCCCCGACTTCTTTCCATCAGAAGTACTTTAAAAAAGTTCTGTCAATTTGTTGTGGGTATTTGTAACACTTCCTAACCTCAAGGGATTTTTTACTCCATCCCTTTGTATTGTGTGATTAATATACTTCTGTGAGCCCTGTGTGATACTTTGTGGTACACGGGGGATTTTATAACTGTTTTCAATAATAATAATTTAAAAATAACTACCTCATAGATTATTTAACTCCCCTGCCATTCCCAGGAATTTCCGGGAACGTAGTATAATTCCTGGGAATACAAAAAGTACGAAATCTTACGATTTCCCGGATTCCCGGGAAAGAAACCCTAACTGAGACGGTACCCTGAAAGCCTGCGTAACTAGGATGATTCCGCACTCTGAAGATCTTGACTAGGACTTGACGTGATAGTAGATGTAAATGCCGTATAACTCATTACAAACCCAATAATATCTCAGTTATACTTTTTGGATAAATTAATCTAAGCTTGCGAAAAGAAGATCAACAATCGTGAACTGATACAAAGAAATAAACATCACTTACCTGATACAACGGGAAGAGATGCAGACCACTGCTACAATCCTCAGAAACATCCTTGGGCGCTTGAAATAAACCTGGAATATCCTTCTAATAGGACCATCTGGAAGCGATAATAACGGGAAAACGGTGGCAGTTCTCTGCAAGAAAAAGTGGCAGTTAAAAATCTATTAATAACATTAAAGGGGAAAAAAAGAGCCAAATTTAGTTTTAAGAGGGAAACCTCGTGAGATAGTCCGATACATAGTGTATAACACATCGGATTTCACATTTCATTTTATATTACGTAAAACCAAACGTACAACCTGTGGCGAGATAGTTCGGTGAATGAGCCTGTAGAGGTCACTGCTGTTTTAGTAGAATGTCAACACGTCACGCGCGGTGAAGGTCAATATCTGTTTGAACATGCTTGTAATTGGTAAGGTTCTAAGTGCGTTTATTCCCTGTTAGTTTAACACCGAGCGCGAAAGGTTTATTGTGGATTCTCGCGGTGTACAAAATGGATGCCGCACACCGCCTTGGTTGTACGGCAGTTCCTGGCCGCGAATGGAGTTGTGACACTTGATCACCCCCCTTATTCACCTGATTTGGAACCCGTAGACTTCTCCCTCTTCGCCAGATTGAAGTCAGCCCTGAAGGGAAAGAGATTTACGGACATCACCGACATTTAAAGCAACGTGACGGCCGAGCAGAAAGCCATACCAAAAGAACTGTTTTACAGGACTTATATACTCGTTCCCAAAAGTGTATTCCCATCCAGAGATTATTTTGAAGGACAATAAATTGTATCTGATGCTGAACAATATTGTATTTGAAATAAAAATTCATTCACCGAACTTTCGGGCCGCAGGTTGTATTTAGATTAAACTAGTGAAGTTTTAAAATGCTATTAAGAAGTTGTAGACAAAATATTTCATCACCTACTCTTAAGCCTACGAAATGAATTCCTCTTAAAATAATGATATATTCTTTAAAATTTTAGAGGGAAAGTTAGTAAATATTTTATTTCAGCAAATGATTTAACTGGGCCAACGTTTTTATACATATTTCATAAACTCATAAAACTCAATAGTTAGACAAAAAAAATTATCATTTCTTTGAAAATGTTATAATAAAAAGTAAAATAGTTTCGTATAAGATTTATCAAAAATATTAAAGCAGTTGATGATGTAATTTTTTAAAGCAATTTTTAATTCCGAGTTCTTAGACAGTAAACGTAACCCATCATATAACCCGAGCCGAGAATTATAGTATTCAAAACTAAATCAATCTTTCAAACCTCAACACAAAAAGGTCTTTTCAAAAAACAATGTAATTCATGTCTGGAGAATATTTCTCTACGCTCTAATGCTACATAGAAAACATTAGAGCACATCATTATTCATGTTTCTTCTTAAGAAACTGAGTACAAATTACTATGTAATTAAGGGACATTCACACAATACAATACAATCATTAGTAGTTGCTTTTTCTATGAGATGTACAGCGTATTAAGGAAATACAAAGTAAAATGTGACAGCTGAAAAACACATTTGGAAAGGGTACATTATTGTAAATTAGAGGAACAGAGAAAAAAGATCATGTTTCTTTTGACAATATAACATCGATTAGCTTTTTACAAAGAGTTATGGCAAGTTCATAGCAAGATTTCTACTCGTCATAAATTGTACTTGAAGGCTTTACTTTTTTTTTTTTTTATCAGAAATGTGTAAGCCTTCTTTGAAAAAAATATGAAGCCACTGTAAGGTGTGTGAAATGTAATCTATTCTATTGCATTCTAAACATATTGCTTCTCCACGTCTGTCTTTTAAATTGTATAGAAAAATACTGAGCACCAAGTTCTAGACAATAAAAATTTTTCAAATTAAAAATTTTAATTTGTTCTGCAAGTAGATTTTCTATGCTTAAATTGCTACTTTTCTGTAAATGAGGGGACTGAAATGACGACAAATGACGAAACTGAGGGAACGGAATTTTTTTTTTCGAATAAGGATATTGCAAAAAAAACCATACATTTAACAAAATTAAATTTATAAAATGCATCTTATTTACATAGAAATGTATATGTGCATGCATTTAATGAATATCAGTGATGAAACAAAAAACATTTACAAGAACTTAATGAAATTTAATACAAAATTTTCAAGTTTTTTTGAAAAACAAAGCATTTATTGAGTTTTTGGAAAATAATCTGATATTTTTCTTTGAGTTGTCTTTTTTAGCATCTGATTGCCAAAAAATTGTTCAATGTGGTCTATTTTTTTTTATTCATTTCATTGTTGGAATGTGTGCGTCTAATAACTGCACATACTTTGTTTCGATGGAATTGTATTTTTCTATTATTCAAGTTGTATTTTTATTATTATTCACATTATATTTTTATTATTATTCAAATTGTATTTTGTTATTAATGTGCTGAATATGTTCATATATACTAAAGATCTATTCAATTATTATTATTTACAATTTCTATGTTATATGTATTGTGTATAATAATTAGTTTTACTCTCGTGCCTCTTACGAACGCCATCGACTGTATTTATCTTTTGCACGATGGCAACATGTTTGTGTAATACAATCTCTGTAAAAAGCTCAGTTCCTGTACTGTCCCTCGCTAGAAGAGGTTCTCGCCGCTCAAAGCTGCTGGTATTTGTTTACATCGTTTATCCACAAAATTAAAGTTGTTAAGTTTTAAAAGCAAGAATCATAATTTAGTTCCGTGTAGAGGACACTTTCCATGATGTGCCTTATTTTGGATGATGTGGGAACAAGAGCTACTTGTTCTTTTCATTTTCGACATCGGAATCTGTTCAAAGATAAGAAATATCATTGATGCAAACTCCAAAATGTCTCTGTCTTTGCCATAATTAGGGCTGTACACACATTATCATCATCTACTGCAACGAATTCTTCCTATGATACAGCCCAGTAATACAGATATTTTCTCAAACATTTCGTTAAGAGTTGACAGAAAAAATGTAATACTCATTTCCTCAGAGAATTCTCATAGCTCCTTTCTAGCAATAAAATTCCTGATATAGGAGCATTCTGACATCTTGCTTGTTTGGACCAAACAAGTAAAGCCGTCTCTAAGCCCTCGTGCTCGGCCGTTTTCGCTCTGGCTTAAATTTACTCCGTTCAAACATTTCCGCAATTTGCTCTTTTTTTTTTATTATTGTTGAAAATGTAGAGTTAGCAATACCAAAATCTTTACAGATTTCCGTTTTCGTCTTCTGTTTTTGATCAATAGCCTTACGAAGCTCCATCTTCATTTTAAGCGAATTAACAGTTTGCCATTGTGGTCGTAAAAAAATTGTTCCAAAACAGAAAAAATACGCGAAACAAACTCCTTGATTTTTACATACACAGCAATGTACTCGTGAGGGAATTCTAAAGCCAACTGACGCGTCATTCGTGTTCAGCAATTTTCGTTCCTTGTTAAGAGAAAAATACTTAGTAGTTTGTTGGGACCGTTGTTTTATATCGCGTTAACTGATATTTCGCCTTATGCATTTTCCCGTTAAACATATTACATTGTATATGTTAAAAATTAAAAATATAAGATGAAAAAACTCAGAATTCTTTAGATGCTGGATTGAATAATTAATTTATTAAAGCCATATTTCAAAGCAACAGACATCGTAATTTTCGAACGTGGTCAAGTGACCAGGGCGACATTTGATTTGGCATCCCACTCTCCAAACTTCCGTACCATACCAACGTGAGGACTTTGTACCTCGACAGATTTAACCTGCATTAGCTCATCTGCCCTACCGGTGTTCGATGGCACAAAAGGTTTTACTCTTTAAGATAAATTCACAAAAATTTAATATTATGTGTATAGTTTTGACATAATTTTTTTTACAAAAATATCTAACGATTTTTCTATACAAAGCAGTGTGAAAAATAGAGGTAAAATTTCTGATGAAAATAATAAAGAATATGCTGAAGATATTATATGGGACAATTTCTTCCCCTATATTCAAGGAATATTATTTTGTAGCACTGTAAAAGAGCAAGAAAAATGTCAAGTACCATTTGTGTAATACGACAAACTTCAAATACCAAATAATTTCTTATTGCTAAATAAATACATAATTCATAAAATCATGAAAATACATATCTTCGAATTCTTTCACAACTGTATAGCAATTGTATGCAATTCACAAACTATTTGGTCTCACACATGAAATTGACAGCTTATATGACATAGCACTGCTTTTCCAAAAAAGCCACAGTATTGCGGTGAATCGAAAAAAATAGCACAACGTGAGATTCTACAAGAAAAATAGCGCTAGGAAACCAATTCATGTTACTTCTTACAAAATTTATGTAGGAATGGAAAATCACAGAAAAAAAAATTGCAAAATTAAAAATTGTATAATGCTTAAAATATAATGAAGCATATCTGTTATGACATACAAAATCTACACTTTAAAATGTAACTAACAAGTATATGTAGAAATAAACAAATGCTTAAAATATGTATCAATCATTGTAGCATCATTATTTCACTTTTATTTAATTTTCTGTGTTTTTATAAAAAGAAATCTTGCGGTTTATTTTCTTGTATTAACCTACTTGGATAAATAATTTGATTATAGTCTTGTTTCTGTCGTGCAAAACTATTGTTTTCAATATTTATTTTCTAATTTAAAAATGTTATCATAAAGCCAATGTGAAACTTTTAAAGTATAGAAGAGAATTATTACTTTTTGTCCGAATCTATAAGTTGCACATATACATCTTACTTTATCTTAAACTATCTTATTTGAAGTAAGATATAATGCATTTATATACTAGTTTATAAAAATTGTTTCGAACATTTCTTCAGATTGACGGAAAAGGGCAATTTAAAAATTATAAGATAGGATATTGTTTGGTTTTTACTTCTAAGTATCATATATATTAATAATAATACTAAAAACAGCGTTGCTATTAAGTTTTTTTAAAAAAAAATTATTACAATGAATGTGCACTGATGGCTAATAAAATTGTAGCACGATAAA
The DNA here is from genome assembly GCA_019973975.1 of Trichonephila clavata. Classification (NCBI taxonomy): domain Eukaryota; kingdom Metazoa; phylum Arthropoda; class Arachnida; order Araneae; family Nephilidae; genus Trichonephila; species Trichonephila clavata. Next base: position 88,444 of record BMAO01005428.1, read on the forward strand.
GGAGGAACGATACTAACGTAAAATTGCATGAAAGTATGAAAACGCTGGGATTTGTAAATGGCTAGCATTTAAGGGTAATCGAATGAGACACAGGAGGAGAAACGCATCTTAAACTCTGTATAAAAGGGAAGACACGCAGCAGGTTTCTCATTCGGAAAACTGTATTCTGAATGTTGGTTGTTTGTGAGATGTTATGTCTCGATTAAGAAGGAGAAATGGCTGTTGACAAGTGTTGGAATTCGATACAGGCAGGTTCATGGGTTGTCGAGAGTGCGGTTTATTGCTACTCACAATGGTCGAAATCTAACGATAGCCCTACGAATGTGGAATCCATGAGTTCCGGAGAGCCCTACTGAACACCATACAGGACCTAAATGACCTCCAGCTAATAACACTCGAGAGGACAGACATTGTTAAGTCAACCTTGCAAGATCGTTCAGATGTCACGGACCTTGAGTAAGGAAGTGGACTTGTTCACACCACAAGCATCCCCTCGTAGCCTACCTTTTGCTCTGCAACATACAGCGGTACGTCTCACAACAAAACTGAATACAAGAGGGGCATCTCGTCATCTTTTCAGACGAATCCTGGGTCTACGTACAGCATCGTAATGGACCCATCCATGTATGGAGGCACCGAGGAGAACGCACAAGACGTGCTTGTATTCGATGTCATCAGACAAGCCCTGCACTTAGTCTGATGTTATGGGCCCACAGTGGGTACGCGACGCGAACACCTCTTGTATGTGTTGTCAGTAATTTGAATATCCTGTGTTCAATTCCTGTCCCAGGGTTTGGCCCCCCAAAGCCCTCGATTTTGTTTCGATTGATTATAATCCTATATATATAGTACGTAAAATTTAATTAAATATTTGTTATTAATGATTATTTTCATTAATTAATGCTAATTATTTATTCACTAATTAGTTTATTGTTTTTTTCCAGAAAATAGACACAATTAAAAGAATATGTTGGGTGGTGTATTGGGGCATGATACGAGAATGATGGACTTTAAACCCTGGACCCACCCTTGAAAATTCCTGTGTGTACCACTCTCTCTGTCTACATATCTCAAATTTCAAGGCCGGTGGCCGTGTCCTATCTTCGAGGCCTTTAACAGCGTCATCTTTCAGCATTATAAGACAAGACCGCATGTTGCCCGCCGTGTTTTGACCTACCTCGACACGGAGCGTTTTCGAGTGTTTCTCCAGCAAGCACGTTCTCCAGATTGCTCAGGTATTGAAAACATTAGATCATAGGTTGCTGAGACACTGGGCCGCTACCTCTCTAGCTACTACGATTGATGAAGTGTAGTATAGACTTGAAGCGGAAAGGAGTGATTTACCCATATACGATATCCAACCCCAGATCGACTCGATGCCTAATTGGCTTAGTGCCATTTTAGCTGCCATAGGTGGCAGCTGTGTGTATTCTAATTTCTGATCCTGTATACTCCGAAACTGCCTACACATTTAATCAGGTTTTTATCCTACTATATTATGAACCAATGGTCTTCAAAATTTGTCGATTCATGGATCTCTAAAAACTATAAAGGTGTTTTCTGGGAACCTCACACCAAAAAAAAGCCTCTTAGAAGAATGTATCTTAAAATAATATTTAATGTACCTATAACGTATATATATATATATATATATATATATATATATATAACGTACTTTAAGTAAAGACAATTAAAAAATACTGTATTTTTTGTTAAAATTTTTTAACGTAGTATTAATTTAATCTTTAATAACATTAATTCGTGCTCCATGTGTCATCTACCTTTGCATTATATTTAATAACTGGGATATGTGTTTAGGTTTTTTACACAAGAAGTCTGAGTCTCTGTTGAAGCTACCCACAGTCGCATTGCATATTCTGCGTTTATTTGCTTCCATATTTTGTTTTTGTTGCCATAATATACGTTGAAATATTTAACTTTTTTTACATTTTCAGAAGGGCATTAAAATGCTTATAACTGTGTGAGAGAAACTTCTCTATTTATTCTGCAAATTTGCAACCTAAAATTTAGCTGCTGTTCTTGATTAAATTTAGATTCTAATGTCGAGTATGTTGTTAAGTTGTTTTTCTCTTTCACCAACAAGCCTTCTGATTTAACCATTTATGCTGGGTTTTCTTCTCCAGAAAATATTATTTTACAAGTATTAGGTTTTTTTTAAAAAAAAATTTGTAATCTTTTTTTCAGAAAAAGGAAAAAGGTGGATTAACGTATACTTTGACACTGTTGTTTAAATCTAATTCGTTCCATTCCATTCGTCTTAGTTTTGCAAAAGATTGCTCTAGTGACTATAAAACTATTTTGCGGAGCCCAGGATCATAAACACAACAAAATATATTCACAATCTAGGTAGTACATATGAAGAAAGAACGTTTTAATATTTTTTATTATTATATTATAATAAATGTTGCAGGAAATTACTAAAAACAGACCGTGTGGCATCGAACTTATTTAGAATCTTCGTTGGGAAACACAGTTTTAGATACATGTGATCATACAAACTCCATAGAGTGAGTGATTTTACATAAACATTTATAGTTTCTTTTCTAAATTTTAGTTTGACTCGTGGAACCTCAGGGTTCCGAGGAAAACAGTTTTAAGAACTCTGCTATATACGTACAATAAGTAAATTTTTGTTATTTACTTTTCTTTCATGATGTTTCAGTTTTAAAGGCCAGCAGTCTATGAGAAAATCGTAAACGTATCTTTGCTGTTTTACTTTACTTATTACATATCAGTCATTACGTTCTCTAAATACATCCAAAATTAGCAAAACATATACGTGATAAAAATGAATGTAAATTATATAATTATACTTAAATTTTAATTTTAGAAGGAATTTTTTCATAACGTTTTACTAAAATTGTGCACAAATACTTCCGTTCTTATATCTTCGTAAAAATACTGAGATATTTTATATTCGCCAAAGATGCGATAAAAATTATTGAAGCATTAAAAATTGCGCCACATATTTTACTTATTCCATTATGTGAAAATTTATAATAGTTACCTAACTGAGAGCTGTTGTTGTCTTACTTCAAAGAAAAATAATATATGACTGCTAAAAAAGTATCCTAATATTAACTATTTTAACAGGAGCTCAGTTGGGTTGAAAAAATAAAGAAATCCCATTATAAACCATTTTTTAATGCAATTAATTTTAAAAACATGAAATGCGGAAGCTCAGTAATGCTAGCAAAAATTAAGTTTCAAAATAATTTTGAATGTACACAAAAAAAAAAAACCATTTAAACTATAAACAAAACTTTTTCAATTTTTGAAGCATTTCAAGATCTTAAAATGGTAATACTCGTATATACCAACATCTATATAGCGCTCAATATCTAAAATGTATTTCGAAATAATTGAAACAAAGACGCCTTTTTAAAGATTTAGTTTTTAACACTTATATTCTCTGTAATGATTCATCTTCCAAAATATAATTTATTCCTTTCAACTTGACGAGCAGAGTACAGAAAGTGGGCGGAAATGAAGTTAACTCAACTGCAGATAAGATTTCTGAAGAATTAGAGAGTAATAAATAAATTTTCAAGCCTGATTTTGAACTTAACCATCTGAGAGAAGTAAATTCTTATTAAGGGAGAAAAACGGGACTCTTCACCGCATCGGAAACCGATCCCGTAATGAGGTAGTGACCTAGACAAAGAGAAGGTTATCTATCAAGTGGCGTCGGTCCCCGTCGGCCCCTTGAACCCACAGACTGGGAAGGGGGTCTCGTATTTTTTACAGCCTAATAGGCTTCATTCATCTGAGTAGCTGCTACCAGTCTCCTTGGCTTCTTCGCAGTAAGTATCATTTTATCAACTATATATGAAGCACAGAGTGTAGTGCTGTTGATTTAGAAATGTAAATAGACCATTTTCAGTATAAAATATATCAATCAATGCAAGGGATTTAACCCAAATATGAAACTTTAAACAAAATATGAATTCAATAACTGAAAGCAATTCTCTTGCAAGCCCGCTTCCCTAGGTGCGTGGCTTGAAATAACTCTACAATCTTTCAATAATTAGAAAAGAATGCGGCCTGGAATAAATTAGCTGACTTCTTTACCAACTTACCAGAAACGTCGTTTATCCGAATCAATTGGGACCGGATACCGTTCGGATACGCGATTGTTCGGATAACCGAAAACCGAATGCGATCCATGCAGTATATGAAACCGGACACTATACGAATATAGAAAATCCTCACATGCAGGAAACGTGCTTGAAGAAAAAGCAAAATAGGTGCAAAATGTCGCAACTTTACCTTTATTGTGGAAAATAATCACTTATTTTTCACTGTACCATTGTACACCTTCGTTTTTTCGCTGCAAGGTCTCTGATTCTCTTGGTCCGGATATTTGATGCTCCGGATAATAAACGTTCGGATAAAGGACGTTCTACTGCATAGTCAAACGCAACATCAACACTCACAATAAAACCATGCAATGAGAAAAAAGAAAAATTTTAAGCCGCATTAATTTTTCGTGGCAGCAATCTCTGTTTTCTTACAATGATTTTGTGTAGGGATGCACAACAATCAGAAGGTTTAATTAAAATGATACAATAGAAAAATTCATCTAAAGCATCTGTTAAGAAATCTAGTCTTGAAACACTTTCTTAGGGGGTAAAATGAAGCTCTAATTTTTCAAACTTCTCGTTGATTTAAGAAAGCACTAAGATTTTAATACAGTTTGAAATTTATTTTTTTAGGGATGTATTAACATGCGTAGTTCTGAGGGTCAATGAAATGGTTATCATGTTTCTCCTGAAATGTTCTCGTGCATCAAACATTATTCTACTCAAATGTAAGCCTATTGACAACTAAAGATGGGTGAATCAACAAATAGTTTTAAGATGTAATGTGCTAAATGGGTGAAGTAATTTTTTAAGAAAATAGAGGTTCAAAAAAAGGAGAGTGTGGGTGGGGGTAAAGATTTTCAGAATGTTATAAATTAATAAGTAAAATCATACGTAACAATCATATTATTCATAGAAATATAATCAATGATCATAAAATTAATTTTTTCTTTAAATGAACAGAATATCATCTCTTACTTATCAAGTTCAACAGAAGTAATAGCTACAAGCTGTCTATTCGATATCCACTCATTTTCCTAGCAGGAAAGACATTTTTATTCTCTGACAGAGCCTATTTTATAAATAATGTGTGGATTATTGATAACTTTTCAATATGGAAGCATTTTGATTTTTAGGAACTAAAATATTTACTTAACAACATAAAGAAAAAGAAACAATGTTATATAATGATATTTTGCCTTAAATTCAAATTTTAAAAAAACCCATCCAATTGGAAAGTTAGTCGAAAATAACTCCTTTTACACAAAAAAATTTAAAGCATACGAGATAATTGTACTAAATATTTTCGTAGCTACTTGATAATTTTCATCACACGGAAAGAGAACAGCTTAATCATTTAGTGATTGCTTTAAAAGCTTGTCTGCTATTTACCCAGCGATAAACCAATTAACACAATGGCTCTTGGAGCTAATAATCACTTGGTATTAATAATCACTACCCTTCTCCAAACTGATTTGTCATCTAACTCCCATCCTTAGTAACCTCTGGAGTTGGTAAATGATTTTTCCCACACATGCAGAGGGGGATTTTTTCGGGGGTCTCATTAGAGCTTTCGAATGGGATGTTCAGGCTAAGGGGAATGCTCCTGTCACTCACCTATTTGGATTCGTGAGCATATTAGCAGTTTCTCGGAGGTCCCTTTTTGACCCAGCTTCCTGCGACCGAAGCTAATTAGTTGGGTAAACATCTCCATTCCACCTCGTTAGAGCCCCCCCCCCCCTGCTGCTGCTGCCAGTACGACACGGGCCGCTGGAGCTGTTCCTCATTGGCTGTTTTCAGATCGCTGTCTTTTCCATATGATTTTCGTTTGCTCAGCAACGTTTAACGAACGACACAATGGCATGCTGCCTTTTCTCTAGCACCATGTTTTATCTAAGTGCCTCGTCATGTACCTTTCATTCTAGAAAGAATGCTTGACAAATAAAACGTTAACGGTTCATCCGGTTTTTATCCTATCCATACAGCATACATACACATACATACAAGATGAAGTTGAAGGAAGCCTCTTTATCCTCTATTTTAAAATTTATTACTTTTAAAATTATGACAATAGTTAACTTTAAAATAAATGATTATTTTAAAGAAATTTTTAATGATTATTTTTATAAAGAAATGCCTAAATGAAGATAAATTGAGAGAAGTACTACAATTGCGTAAATTCATCAAATCGAATTATTTATTCACAGAATTATTGTGTTACCTAGTTAATATCTATGTTTTTATTTTTACATTTAATCTGAAATCGTCAAATAAAATTCGTGTTAATCTATAATATATAACAATTTTATCAATATTTTCCTCTTTTGTAATAATCAGAATTTTTTAGTAGATTTTCTTCTTTTTCAACCAGTTTTTAATGGAGTCATGTTGTGCTATTTCCAACTTTTTTTTATAACTCCAATTCTATCGTTAAATGAAAACTTTACCAACAATATCCCGGAAAACTTTGATATTATGGTATAAAAATACGGAAAAATCATGATCAAATAATTGAATGTTCATTAAAAAAATTTTAATGCGAAGATTCAATTGATTCTATAAAATACATTTCAAACTCTGATTTGATTGCGACATCTCAAACAAAAACTGGTTTGAAAATCATGGTACTTTACCACTGAATATAATATCTATGTCTGACACGAGAGTACATGTTACAGGTAATCTGATTTGATTGCGACATCTCAAACAAAAACTGGTTTGAAAATCATGGTACTTTACCACTGAATATAATATCTATGTCTGACACGAGAGTACATGTTACAGGTAATTTTGTTCAATTGGAGTGCAACTTAAATAACAAAACAATTCTTTGTTAGTTATTTTCCAACAACTGCGTCATACGTTTCGTGTAAGTATTTTCCTACATCTTTTTTTCCTAGTACACAAAAGATGGAGCACTTCTTAATTTCTAGGTGGCATTTGATTTTAAGAAGTAATAAGAACAAATAATAGATAATGTCACCACGCATTTTTATAGACCTTGTTGGAGCTTAATGACAAAATATTTATTTTAAAAAACTTAAGCTATCTCAGATAAAATACGTCTATTACACTATTTTACCCCCTTTTAACTTAGGAAATCCTTAAATTTATTTAGCAACAGATAAACGATCGTTTCTTCTAAAGTTTGAAGTGTAATTTACATATTAGATTATTAAAAACACACAATTGAAATGGTGTAGTAAAAAATAAACATAATATAAAAAGATACATGTCTTGCACATAAAAAGAACTCTCTCTCTCTGTTTTCACTATTCTTCAACTAATTCCACTTTCTACGTTAAAAATTATTAGAAAGTAATTACAGCATTAATTAAAATATATCCCCCGGCGTTTTTTTCCCTTCCAATAGAAACTTTACTTGAAAGGAAAATTTGGTTATTATCTTAAGACAATCTGCGCACATCGTCATACGCCCAGTTGAATTGTACCCAGCGATGTAGAAAAATTACTTCAAAAAAAATATTTACTTTATCGTATTTTAGCTTTGAAATTATTCCCAGCCTTTCTGCGAAATCTTTTTTCCCACCTTCTTGTCCAGAAGCAATTCAGTCTTTACAATTATTTCCTTGATGCTCCAAGAAAAATAGTCCGTTTTCCACACCACTGATTCAAAAAAAGTCTAAAACATGCATGAAAAAAACTATCGGCAATATACTAGTATGAGTCGTCCTATTAGACAACTGACAAGGCTAATAAATCCAAATTGTCTTCAAGAAAGAGTATGAGACATTTAGAAAAAGTAGATTGTGTTCCTTCCAGATCACTGACTTTCGCATTGTACACATTTGCAGAGTGTGCAAGTCATTTGATTACAATCTTGGAGTGTCTTCAAAAGCTCACAGTGAAACCTCAGTAACTCGTCATCTCAATCACAACAGTTCAATCATCAGTTTGCTTGGTTACGTCCGTTTCTCATTGTCACTGACGTATTTTTGCTCTCACTCATTCGTCACGGATTGAATCTTTAAATCAGATTAAGTTGTTCACAGTTTTGTATGTTTGGTTTCTAAAATTTTGAAAAATTCCTTTGTAGTATAGTCAAAGGGGAAAAAAAAGAGAAGGGAATTATTTTTAAAACAGGAAGTGTTAGTCGTCCTTGAAACTAATTTTTCTTATGTCGTTTTAAAAAATGTAAAAATTGTTGCTATGACGGAAATTTTTTTAACAATAAATGTTTGTTGTTTATTACAAAATTACTACAAAAATAAACGCTCTTGGCACGTATTACAGAATCAACAGAAAAATAGATTTGAAGTTCAGATAAAAGTGTTTAACTCGTTCTTGCACTGATATATAATAATTGAAAATATTTTATATAAATTACAATAAAAAAAGAGAATAAAAATTATAGCAAAATGTTTTATGAAATGAGAAACGATTGTACATTAAAATGGAAAAAATCATTTTGGGAAAAACATTACGGGTTAAAAGGAGATGACAATATATATATATATATATATATATATATATATATATATATATATAATGTATTGGGATTTTTCTTTGTAATATTATTCAAATTAGATAAAAGAACACGGTCATATTTTAGTAGATTAATAAATGCTGTAATAGTATTAAAACAAATTGCTTTATTTACGAAGAGAGACGCATGCTGCATGCTTTTCGCTTAAGGATATCTTAAATTTATTCTTAGCTATACTCAAATTACATTTATCGATTAGTAAATTGCTCTAGAGGGAAAATGTCTTGGATATTAATAGAAATAGAATTTCGAATAATCGAAGCATTTTTTTAAATTTAAATATCTCTTCGTTGGTATACTTTAATAATTTTTTCCCGTATCTAAAAAAGAAATTATAGTCAGAAGTACTTTTTTTTAAAAAAAAATCTGTAAAAGGATTTACATTATTTTTCATCGAGACTTTTCTAATCATATATAAATTTTTATCTAAAAAAAATCCAATGTTATTGATTTTGAAACATAGTTTTTAAATTCTTTTTTTATTTCTGGAAAATATTTATATATCCCTCCATGAATAAATTATTGAATTCAAATGAATGAAAGGAATACATAAGATCATGTCTTGGTCAAAATGACGTTTAACACATGAAGAAATATCAGCATGTCGAAAAACCATCAGAATAACGAAATGTGTTTATGAAGAAAACATAACATGGATAAGTACTCATAAATAAGTAATCATCGATAAGTATTCAAATTGTAACAATTTTTTAATTCGAATTTTCCATTCAGCATATACCAGAAACTTTTATCAACCTCAGTTGGACCAGTAAAAGAAAGAAAAAAGCGAAGAAAAGTTAATTTATTACCAAAAGTTATGAATAAAAATGAATATTTTTCAACATAATCCCCATGAGGGTTCAGTCAGTTATCATATTGGAGGATGAACTTTCTAATGCCCTCTTCGAATAATATTGTTTCAAGTGGTATGAGGACCTAAACATTATTTTGAATTTTCTCTTTGGTCTGGAGCCATTCAAACCAAAAAAGGACTTCTGGAATTGCCTTCATTTATGTAACAATTACCCTCACTGTGCTGTTGTAACCCAACAGTTTCTTGGGATTTCCGACATATAGTCCCGACTTAGCTCCCAGGGATTTTCATCGCATCAGTGACAACATTTTTTGCAAAGGGAATCAGAAAACTCATCCATCTATATGACAAATACCTGAATTTTCAAGACGATGATGTCGAAAAGTAACCATGCTCTTATATAACTTGTTGTAATAAATTAATTTGTTTCCTTTATCTTTTTTTATGGTCCTATGGAAGTTCAAAAAACATTCTTTTCCTGTTTCCTAGATATCTGTTTAGTAACAAGAAAAAGTTACGATAATGTTAAGGAGAGAAATTATTTTGATATAAATGAGAAAGGATAACAAACAGTATAATCCAAAAAATATTTTTCAAACCATTTGAAATTTTAAAAAAGTTGAAATTAAAAAAATTCAGTTGGTGAACTTAAAAATAATGTTTTTGAGGACAAAATTCACTTCATGTACGATTGCTTTTTTTTATTTGTTCACTTTTCTAAATATTTAGGACAGTAGTTGGGCAATAAAATTTACGAAGCAACACTTTTGTCTACTTAGTGAGTAATCCCTTGTACAGAGAAAATAATTGCGCTTACAAAAACGATTGGGTCGAATTCCTTTCCTATAAATAGTCAGGAAATGAAAATACTCTCTTCTATTTATCGCATCCTATTTTCGCGAGGCGCATCTTTCTCCGTTTATTTTCTCCTGTGGTTTTTGTTGTGTTTCTCCGCCCCATCGTCACAAACTGCTCAACAAGCTTTCATACCCTTAGCGTAATTGTGTGCAGATTGCATTACGGCGGAAGAGATAACGAGTAATAAAATATAACAGCCAGCTATTAGACATCCATCTGATTAAGTATCCACGACTGCTAAATACGCCAAGAACAAAAAAATAAGCAGAAAAAAAATCCATTTTTTTCTTTTCAAAGAGAGAAATGGAATCTGAGCGCAGTAAAGCGGAACTGTTGATAGACATCCAGAGGAAGTCGAAGACGTCTGAAAAGGGCCCCTCAAAACGCCCCCATCCCCCCCTTCCGTGACTTACATGCTTCTGTAGACTCTTCAGCGTGTCTATTACCCTGTCAAAATGAACATATCCCCCTTTCGAAAACTCTTAACAAAAACAACACTTCATCATAGAGTAGGATGGGAAATCTTCCCTTCCAGTTTTTCTTACCATGCTGACTGTTACAACGTGTCACGAGGATTGGAACAGATGCCTAGGAAATACCTCGCATACTTACGAGTGTTTGGGGAACACTACCACAGAGGTGTGTGCAGCAAAACGGCCGCACTATTTAGAAGTATTTATATTATGGACACATAAGTCGTCAGTTCATAAATTTTCTTCATTTAGCGCACTCAATTCCTTTTTGTCAGCTTCCCTCTTTCCCCGCACAGTTTTTTTACTTCCCTAACAGTTTAGTTGTCACCAGATGTTTATTTTTTTAGTGCAAAATAGCTGACTCTAAAGACTGACATTAAGCGTTCAGATGTAAACGAACAAAAACCAAAAGTTAAATAAAATTAAAAGTCGCTTAGCTGTGTTGATTTTGCTGCGTAGCAAAATTTACAACCCATTGGAAATGAGTTTTTTTAAAGTTTCCAGACAGTGTGAAAAGTTTCAGCTTATTACAATTTTGGCAACTTAAGGGATGTTTTTAAGCAGCCGAACAATAAAGAAAATAATTTTCAAAACATTTAATACACCAGCTACATAAAAAACAACAAAAGAAAACTAGCAAAAAAAAAAAAAGGATAGTTAAAATAAATGAGGAAATTTGTAAAGCACTACAATTATCGATATTTTTTCTCTGTTAATCCAAACTGCTTGATTAGAACCGCTTGATGAGGAATTGTTAGAGGAAGAGGTCTCCACACACACACACACACACAGAAAAATCTCTCATCAAATCAGAAGTATAAGCATTTAAAAAAATATAAATATATTATAAAATACTCATCAACTGTTGAATTTTAATATTAATTGGAAGGGTTTCAGAGTAAATAAAAATAAGATTTAAAAATTAAATTTGAAACTTTATTTCTCTCTATATAAAAGAAGTCTTTCGCGATGATGCATCTCACACACAAGAACAATGAAAAAAGCCAGCAAGTTCTGTTCAATATTATGGTTACAAATTGGCGCAACATTATGGTTACAATAAAGCGCAATTTTCAGTTAAAATGGGGAGATGAAGACTGCTTACAATATATCTAAAAAAAATAGAACTCTACACCATATATGCAAATTAGTTTTACAATTTGAGCAATGAGTGTAAGCAATTGTATAATTTGTACAAAGGGGGTTGGTCCGCGCGTATTTCATAAACTATATATATATGTTATCCAAAGCAGCCACTTAAATAACGAAGCTTTCAAAAGTGGTACTTAATCAACAATTCAATTATCACAGAAAGGCCGAGATATTTCTAACTTTTCTCCAAACTTGTTCGTCAAGAAACATTGCCCTTGATCTTAGAATTACAATGTCTAATAATAGAGCTGCTTCAACTTTCTAGAATATTCAACCTCAAAATAGGACCATTTAATTACCGTATCCGTACATGCTTGTAAGACACGAGTCAAATGCTACAAAAAATAAAGATCTATTTATAAAACTAATTTATTATCTTGACAAAACTGATTCGAAAGGTTTCGTTTAAATTAGGCACTGTCACTATGTGATAGTTTTGCACTGAATAGATTCAATGGATTTTTCTATAGTTCAAATCATTCGGCAGATCTAATCCAGATATTAAGGAACATTCATTTTATGTCCCTCAACTACTTGAAAAAAAAAATACATGAACATTTAAACGTTCATTTAAAAAATATTAATTTATTTTACATCAGTAATTTATACTAAAGGCTTTCAAGGAATTGGATATATATATAAATCAAAAATGCATTCAAGATTTGTTACATAAGTGAAATATATTAATATCGCCTTATTCAGCTACACGAGGACTTTTGGCGACGCGCAATTTTAAACCATGGTGAGGAGGACGACACCTGAGCTGTCACCCCCTCTCCTAACTTCCACACCAACGGGGAGGACGTTTGAGTTTTCGACAGAGATTTAACGTGCAACGTTCCCCTACAAGCAGGTTCTTCAGTGGTACTGGGCTCGAACTCATGGCACACTGGCCATGAGTCCGTTACCTTGACCACTAGGCTACCGCAGCTACAAGATTTATTGCATAAAAAGGGAGATAAAGTATTATGTAAATCGAATGAGATTGAGAGCATCTGAAACACTAATTTACTTTTCCCATTATTTTAGCCTTTTAATAACAGAAAATCTTTAGCATAGAAGATTCGGAATCTTCTGCTTCTCAAAGGAGACTATCCCGTTCAAACTAAGAGCATCTTTGCGTGGTAAATTCTAAAAGAAATTTCACATTAGATTAAATCTTCAGAGTGAAAATTTAGTTTTATTCGGATTGACTTCATGTCGAGACCAAAACAATTTAAAAAGGAATATCTACTTATAATGAGAGAGATATGACCCATTTTACCATAAAAAGTAAGCTTACTTTTATTTTATGCATCGCAAAGTGCACATTATTTTCTAAGAATTGATTGACTCATTGAAAATCTGATTATTTATTGATTCACAGGAATTCCTCTAGCAGTTCTCGATTGATTTGATCGCACTTCGAAGCAATTGGTATTGGAGACAGACCTTATAAATTTGATTCTTGGTCAAGTGCCAAGGAAGACACCTAAGCTAGCACCCTACTCTTCAAATTTCCACACCACGCCAATGTGACTCAACAGACTTAACATGCATCAACCCTTATACATGTGGGTCTACGATGGAACCGATACTCGAACCAAGATAAAAACAAGGCCACAAGTTCGTAACTATGTGCCAGAGAATATATTCTCGTAGATAATTAAATTAAAGAATAGCATAACTTCTTAGAGAATTTTTCAAACGAAATTAGGTATATTTTAATTAAATCAAGTCCTTTCGAGGTTCAACGTAATCAACTCAAGCAAATAGACAATGACCCTGCGCCTATTTAAAGTTTACTAAAATTAGGTATTTTATTAAGAGAATATAAATGTGATTGTCGACAGTGTTTTTAAAAAATAATTACTAAGACATTGACGATGGATAAAAAGATTTTTTACAATTTTCTTTTAATTAGAAAAGTTTTCTAAATATTAATCAGCAGCTAGTAGCGAAACATACACGGAGAAAAAAGAAATACTCAAAAATGACTACATGGACATGCTCAATTTGAAATGAGTTTGTTTATATCAGATTTGAACACATGCCTTTACAAATATGAGACATTACATGTACTCAAAATTTCAAAAAATGGTTAATTAACACTATCAAACACATTAAAAAGATATTCAGGATTAAAAAAGTTTTTTTAATATACTGGCTACATATTTTAAAGATTGGGGTACAAAAACAAATTTAGTTCTCATAAATCTTCCGAACTATTTTTCGTTTCTACCACGCTACCCGCGGACGAACACATGAGTACTAGATTGTTTTGATATTGTAAGGCTTTTATAGGAATTTAGCGGGAAAATGTATTAAAAATGCCTTTTTTTTTAGGATTACTTAAAAAAATCAATTTAAGGTATGTGCCTACCCTCGGAGCATTTTATTGAAACAAATTTTCAACTAAAAAAACACTTTTTTCTTTAAAAAGGGTGTGCATAGAACTAGGAATTAAGGTTCAAGTGTAGTATAGATACTTGGCGATGTCAAATTTTTTTGGTGACCAAAATCGATCGCCAAGCTACTTCACTTAGCGATAGGTTTCCCGAAGCTAGAATGAATTCGTTATCTCACCAATAATATCTATATAAAAACCGAAAGGGCCCTCTCCCCTATACTACACTTGAGTCAGGAATTAAAATACAATTCCACAAAATTTTAAATTATTTTGGATAGATTGGGAATTTTTAGTTAAAAATTGCAGTTACAGTAAACCTTGTATTGAAAATTCTAATTAATATATTCAAATAATATTAAAACTGCACTCAAATAACATCATTATCTGTGCCTAGAGCGATAAGAGTTACATTATTTTTTTGAAATTTGTCAATTTTTTTTAAAAAAAAGCATATTTTTTCTCACAAATTGTATGTGCAATAAAATGCATATATACATACACAGAGATTATAGTCTATAATACAAATAAAATAAAAGTTTTCTTAAAATGTTAATTCAATGTCTTAAAAAGAAATCCATTTGTGAACTTTACCGTGAAGCCAAAAAACATAGTTTCTCAGACAATGCTTTTAAAGATTTAAATACAATATGAAAAATGTTCTACTCGTTGTACATTTCTTAAACTCACCATATTTATAGCTCAAACTCTTTAGCTTCATGTTTAACTAATTTTTTAACCCTTTTGCTGTTTTCTGGAGAGTTTTATAGTATATAAAAATTGTCGAGTTTAGTAAAATTTTCATGAAAAATAGCAATGAGGATCTTTTACACAAAATTCTAACGAATGTATTCAAATAATATTTATACAGCACATAAATAATGGAACATCTTTATATGTATTAGGAATTAAAAGTTTTTTAAATATGCCAAATTTTATGCAAAAACTCGATTTTTTAAAAAATTAATGATATTTTTTACATTTAAATGCAATGAAGTACATAAATACAGTGAACCCCAAAAGTGTTCGTACACTTGCAGTTTCCTATAAAATTTAATGATTTCGACTAATAAAAATTAATGTATAGAAATTGTAATTTTTTTATGATATCTGCAACTTGTTCTTAATGGAATGACATAATAGTTATGCTATTTTTAAAAAAATAATTATTTTTAAAAATTAATAATCAAAAAGCTCCTGAAAAATTACGCCACTAAAGTCTTAGAACACTTAACAAAAATCTCAACATAGCTTTAAATATTGTATTTCTTTCTTAATTTAGAACTTAATAGGATATTTTTTAGTGTCCACAACAACTTTTGGACATCTTGATATAGATTTAATGAGTTTTTGTAATTTCTGCATCGATTTACCTCCATGCTTCTGTGATTATTATTTTTACTTCCCATTATGTGTTTATGTCATGTTTTTTTTATTTTAAATCTAGTTCTCCCCAAATATGCTCTGCTGGGCTAAATAAATTGATTGAGGAGGTGTTTTCACAAAATTTTGGGCCAGTTATAAAGACACCAGCGGTCCATTGAGCAGACCATTGAGAGCAGTACGCTTGGCTTCATTATCCTGTTAAAATATGAAGTCGTGTTCAATATCAAATTTTGGACAGACAATTTAAAATTTCTCTTTAAAATATTTGACTAGAGCTCATGATTCTCAATACCATCAAAAATTACCCAATTCTGTGGCTGATTTACGCCCCCACGCAAGAACACTTCCACTTCCATGGTTCATTCATCCAACTAGATTCTTGTGACTTAAGTTTCAGAAAATTCAAAATTGACAGGAAAGTGATTGGGATGACAGAAAATTCAACATTTTTGGTTCTGATGGGCATATAATAGTTTTAAAGGAAAAAATGAGGCATTTAATCCAGTGAATTTATGTGGAACAAGAGCTCCTCCACCTCCATGATTCAACACAGAGGTGTTCTTGCGGGGGAGGGGGGTGTAAATAAGCTTCAGGAATTAGGTAATTTGGTATTTTTTGATGTAATTGAGAATCATGAGCTCTATTTAAATATTTTAAAGAGAAATTTTAAATTATCCTCTCAAAATTTGGATATTTCAGACGACTTCATTTTTTAACAGGATAATGACGCCAAGCAAACTGCTCTAAATGTACACTGCTGGTGTCTATAACTGTACCCAAAAGTTTGAAAACACCTCCTCAATCAATTTATTTAGCCCAGCAGAGCATATTTGGGGAGAACTAGATTTAAAATAAAAAGGAAACATGACATATAAACACATAATGGGAAGTAAAAACAATAATCACAGAAGCATGGAGGAAAATCAATGCAGAAATTACAAAAACTCAATAAATCTATATCAAGATGTCCAAAAGTTGTTGTGGACACTAAAAGATATCCTACTAAGTTCTAAATTAAGAAAGAAATACAATATTTAAAGCTATGTTGAGATTTTTGTTAAGTGTTCTAAGACTTTAGTGGCGTAATTTTTCAGGAGCTTTTTGATTATGAATTTTTAAAAATAATAGTTATACAATTTTTAAAAAAATAATTATGTCATTTCACCAAGAACAAGCTACAGATATAAAAAAATTACAATTCCAAAATATTAATTTTTATTAGTTGGAAACAGTAAATTTTATAGGAAATTGCAAGTGTACGAACACTTTTTGGGTTCACTGTATATACACAGAGATTAGAGTTTGATTCATAACACAGATAGAACTAAATAAAACATGTTCTGAAAATTTAAATTCAATATCTTAAAAATATTTTGTGTAGGGATCAGCATCCGGCTTTGTTAACTCCAATTCCAGTTTACTAATTATGCTATAACTTTGCTTCTAGATATCATAGAAACAAAAATAGAGTGTTTTTGGAATCTTAAATGTATAGTCTTTAAAATAAAAACACAAAAGTAATTTTTGAAAATTTTCACCAAAACTGCGAATTTTGGGTAGTCACATATCTTAATGAAATTTACTTGATTCATAATAAGTCACATTGTTGATTTTTTGGGCACTTGCTTATAGGCAAATAATAATTTAAGTATTCCTTTGCTACATTGGAATAGTTTTATTTTCATATTGAACTTTAAAATAGCTTGCATGTCTTGAAAAAGGCAAGCCTACAAATTAAATTTTTGTTTTCAATTAGTAATCTTTTTAAGAGACTAATTTCTTGTAGATTTTAAAGAACTTTTCTAGCTTATTGGTAAAATTATGGAAAATGTCTTAAAAGTTCTCATAAAGAAATTATTTCATTACATTTATTTTATGGTTCCTTTATTGTGACTATAGTGTTTTGTTTATTTGGATGAAAATAAATGAAGTATATATATCAGATTCTTTATATTTAACCCAATATAAATATATTTTATGCTTTTACTCATTAAAGAAAGGTAGAGAAAAATTATGTTTTTACCATAAAATCTGGCATATCATGTATACCATCGTATTACATGCACTTATACTTTCAAGTAGCAATTTTTAATTTTTATGTTTATTTGCTGAAAATGTGCACCCCCATTTTCATGAAGAAACCTGAGATGTATGCGAGTCATGCTCTTAAAGTTTGAAAGTCATTTATTCTAAGCTTTAGTAAAAAAATAGTATACATCTAGAAGTGCAACCCTTTAAGTTCATAAGGAATGCCATTTCTTTTAAATAACCATTATTTTGATCTATGTAAAAATGTAATTTTTTTTCCTGTGCTCACATTTTTAAAGCTCTTATTTTTATACCTGGTATATAATGTGCACGCATAAAATACAATCTTATTTTTTGTGTTAAAAGTGTGCACCATACACCAGATTTTACGATATATATTACCACAACAATGCCAATGTTCAAGATAACGTGCCAAGTTGGTGACCCTGATTTTGCATGTGTCGTACGCGCCAGATTGACTACCATGTGTTGTATTACATATAATTTCACCAATATGGTTGCAATATTATGAAAGTACCAAAAATTAATACAGCTTGGGTACAAAAACTCCTGTATGCAGGTATGTTGTACACAAGTGAAAAAACATAAATCTTGGTATATATATATACTTACGTATTATCACAACCAATTGGTGACATTATATGAAACAAAGCACCTGTTTGCCAATGCAGCACGTTCAACACACAGGAACTCGGAGGGTACTTGTGTATTTTTGCGACAATCGCTGACTCTAAATAACTCGCTGAGTTGGCCACCCCGATTTCCTATGTGTGGTACACACTGAATTGGCTGCCAGGTGCTTCATTTCATATAATATCGCTAATAGGTTGCAATAAGACGCAATTACCAATCAGGGCTGCCAACTTGGTGTGTTATTATTAGATTTGGCATTTGTTGTGATAATACGTAATTTGTTCAGTCTGACGTATTTGAAGCACAATTAATTTAAATTATAATTTTAAGAAACATGCTTTTTTATCAAACTAAAAAGTAAGAAATAAATCTTATATAAGAATAAAATGATTAACTAGAAAATTAATGTCATCGTGGTAAAAAGGTGGGGTCCTCTGTACTACATTTTTACACTAACTCTGCATTTTGGAATAGAACTAGTAAGAAATTATAACAATTGATATTGAGCACCCCACTCTTTTATATGCAGTTATTATTTTTCCAGTTTCAATTTTATTTTTTTTCTGCTTTTTTCTTGGCATTTCTAAATACCTTTTGTTCTATTTCTTTAAATCCTGGCATTCATATTTTCTAATTGGTTTTCTATAAAAAAAAGTACTTATGTTTT